>CM073602.1:8253354-8411354 GCA_037074985.1 Solanum bulbocastanum
TTGAGAAAAAAAAAAGTCGCCTAAGTGAAGGTTTTGTCGAGAAGTCAGTCTGTAGAATGAGCTACTTATGAAGCAGAAGTAGCCATAAAGGCTAAGTATCCTCATCTCTTTCCTTCTGATTCCATTCTAACTTGAGGTAATAGTTACTCTCTAGTCTTTCAGTTACTTATGCATAGTTTCAATCTTAGTATCATGTTACTTTAGCTACACTTACATTTTCAACATATTTGCATGCTCTTGGAACTTAGTTTGATCAGATTTCATTTTCCAGCACTTAGTGGTAAGGTTTGCAGCTCTTTCCCTACATCTTCAGCTAGTTTAGTCTTCATTTGAGAATGAATATTCCCAAGGGGGAGATAAAGTAACACCCCATATCCTATATAGACTAGATTGCAGATTTTAGATGTTGTAGGCACCACCGACGGCCACCTGCAACCCTTTCAAGAAAAGTAAAAAATAATTGTCTAAGGGTTGACCTATGGCTAGACCCACATACTATAGGTCAGACTACGGGCAGTGGTCCTAGTCCATGGTTAGAGACACCCAGATCCCAGTCTCTGAAGCCAAGTGATAGTTGACTAGGATGGACTGTTAGTCCATCCACGGTCCTTTGGTCAGTCCATCTGTTGGTGCCGATAGATTCTAAGTCAGGGGTCGTTTATTCTTTTCCCTGTGTTAGACCCCTAAACTACGTCGTTTTAGTCAGTTTTGACCTAATAACTTAATAAGAACGTACCCTAGTTAACTCATTCTCCAAAATTCATCCAAGTTTAATGAAAAGAAGGAGAAAGAGTCGACCAAGCTCTCCCAAAGAACGCAACTATTCTTCGTCAGTTCCTGCATCGAAATCGAAAGATTTATCCGTGAATTTTGTTACTAGGTATATTGGAATTTCATTATGTGGTCCATTCCATCCATTAAGTCCCTAGAATTAAGTCAAATTCTCGATTCTCTATATGATGCTTAGACCTAGGGTTTCTAGAATTTTAGATTTATGTTATGATGTTGTTGATCGAACAATCTAAATCAAATTATCGTGTTTTTGATGAATTGTTGCTTAGTTCTTGCATAAAACTCAGAACTCTACTTTTGTAAATTTGTTTAGTTCATGAATTACACTTGCTAGGTCAGTTTATTCAAATATACATGCCCCAATTAAGAATGTATCATTATTAGTATATTAGTGTTGCATCTTCAGTTAATATGTCAGTATTTAGAGCTATTCAGTATTACAGTATTTCAGTTATAATGTATTACTTACATATTCAGTTAGGAGTAGGATTAACACTGAGAGAACTAAGGGTTAGTCACCCTGATAGTCCTAGAACTACGTACTTCCGTAAGATAAGTCCCCTCTGAGGGCAATATAATTAGTGATCACGCCAGTCATTCCTTTGTACTCCTGGCAAGGTACATTGGGTCCTCTGAATGGGGCGATACGTCGAACTCCACGAATAGCTCTCGTGGTTTTATGTTGGTTCATAGTAGGTCCCACAGTCAGACTCTAGTGTATTGAGTAGGTTATTAGTTATATTTATGTATTCATTCTCAACATGTTCAGTACTTGGTCATTAAAATTAGTTAGCTCACCTTTCAGTATATTTCAATATTTCTATCATGTTCAGATATTATCATTTCTCTTACTGCTTTGTTCACTTATGTATGTTCTGTTCAGCTTTATTCTATCATGCATGCTCAATACCTTTCAAGTACTGACTCATACGCTGTGCTACATCTTCTCGTGATGTAGGTTCAGGTCCTCAGCTTTCAGATCACGCATAGATGAGTTTTCGATCTCCAATTCAGTAGCATCAGTGGTGAGTCCTCATTCTTCGAGTATGATTGACATGTTATATTTCCATTTTCAGTCTTTTAGTTTCAATTTTGCTAGAAATAGTTGGGTGCATGTCTGAACGTCTATAGTCAGTTAGAGGCTTTTATTTAGACATAGTTTAGATTCAGTTTTAGTTTGAGTTTGATCTTTCAGTTGTCATTAAACTCAATTTTTATATATTCAGATTTAGAATGGGTATCCCTTATCATTTGCTTTTATGTCATGTTTTAAGCTTCCGCACAAAATTATCTTATATCAATTATCTTAGTATGCTTATGATATGCAAATATGGTTAGCTTGGGGTCACTTATGATCCTAGGTCCCGTGTTTATGCCCAAGGGGTAGCCTCAGGGCTTGACATATTTAGCATATTCTAAATTAAGGACGCTTAATGAAGGACCACTAATTAAGAAATTAACTTATAATCTATTTAAAAGTTCATAGAGAATTCCATCATCACCTGTCAATCAATAACTATGACAACTAACTGTAACTCACAATTTTAACTAAGAAAAATGAACTTGGATGGAGATATGCAAGCATTCCACCGCATTATAGATTACATTTACAAGCATAACTAATCAATGCTTTTACATTCATGGGTAATCCAAAAGGAGATGAATCACATTAAAAACTAATTTGTCCAAACTTACACTTCACTTAAGAAGTATAAACGGTCGAAATCAATTATAGAACTTAACAAGACTTGAGGTCGATCCCACATGAAATGCAGAAGAAATAAGTCTACTAGCTCTTATACTCATTTGGGGTTGATATTTCCAGAAAATAAAAATATGTATAATAAATATTTTGTTTAATTTAGTGTTCTAGTAACAATGTGTAACTATAATCCAGTAGTGTAAGTAGCCAGTAACAGTCTATATGTTTTAGTTGTCAGATAAAAGAGACTAGGATTATGCTCCCCATTATGTCAGAATTCATCTCGGATATTGCACAAATAACGTATTTGATGTAAGGCATCTATAATGACCAAGTTAAGAACACCTAAAGACTTTTCATCCCTATTAGATGAATATCACTCATCTCCTCTCGCTCTTGGAGTGTGTACATTATTAACCCTTGATTCTCCTTTAGAAAACTATTCCTTCTCGCGCTAAAATCTTCCAAATGAATTATAGAATATGAAGTTTGTCCGTTTCTAGATTTTCCTAATCACACCCTTCTTTCCTAAAGTCTGTTGCTACTCGTCAAAGTATTTTGTCTCCATCTTGTGGAGACTTATCGTGGAGAATAGATTCAAGTTCCCTTTTTTTTAACCTTATTTATTTCCATCTCTATGATAATGCTCAAATGTACTCTTCAAGGCCAATTAAAAGAGGCAGCAATCATCATCAATAAAAATACCCAACTAAGAGTCACCAGTCGAATACCACAGAGAATTGAATATTGTAGAAAATTCATATCAAGAAATATTGATTGTAAAGTCATTATTTTTAGTAGTTAAAACAAGTGGGTGGATGATTCCACCAATATAATCAAAAGGATTTTGTTATCAGTGGTAACAATTAAGCTTATATTTTGGAAACTTTCAAAAGTAATAAGCAATATAGGGGGTGCATGGATTGGATGTCAATGTCACATAGGGGTAATTGTGTATCTCTATAGTGGTGAACATTCATGAATAGGCCGAGTCACATTCAATGACAACAATTTATTTTTTTTTCATAAATCTAAAATAAAACAAAAAAGGGATTTTGACGACAAAATAGAAAGAAAAGAACCAATTTTGCATCACTAAAAATTCACAATTAGTCATAAAAAATTTCATTAAGCAATTTTCTCTATTGGGTTAAGGGAAAGATATACATGGGGGTCTATATAGTAATTCAGAGAAAAAAAAAAGTGAGAAAGTTCGAGAAAACAAAAAGGTTTCAAAATAGAATCAGCATCTTTGCATAGAATCTTCTTTTGATTTCATCTGTATGCTATATTAAATAACCCAATACCTTACTTTATTCTCTCTTTTGATGCAGAAGTAGGGCAAATAGATACAACCCATAACTTCTATTTTCAAGAAAGTTATAGAAATCAAACCTAAATTTCTAGTATCGAACTAATTATTCACTCCAATTAATCTCTTTAGAGGAACGATCTTAGATCGAAAATAGAAATTAAGTTTGCAACATAAACCCATAAATTAACCTCATGCTAATTTTCCCAAAAATCATCTACAAACGACAAAAAAATAGTGTATAACACAATACCCACAACATTAAATCAATACCCAACCCCAAAATCACACCCCTATATCTTTGGGTTTTAGCAGCCCATCACAAAAAAAACAAAACTATTATACCTTTCACTAAAGCAGTCATGGGTAACATGAAATTAAACAATTACCAGCAAACCCATTTGGAATTCAACTTTGATTTGTAAATTTCAAAAACAAAGTTGAAAAAAAAACTAGAAAAAACTCAATACGCTAATTATTTGGTGACATTAGTCTGGAACGCATATCACAATGGGTGGATCACTGATTCCACTCTAGCTCACCTTTCTTGCTCTAGACTTCATGTGTTTGAACCTAAGTCGGTGAGCTTGTTCGAGTATGCCCTTCACATTCAGTGTATTTCTAAGTACCACCTTAGTTTACCTTTCAAGCCTACAAATTTTCTCCTTACATTATCACTTTTGGCATTGGATAACAAGTTTTCCCTTCTTGTTTGGTGAGTTTCCTTTACTTTTATGAGTTCATCGACCTGCATCAATTAATGCAAGTGTTGTGCACCGTTACTTTGGGCAAGGTCATGCTTACAATGAGATCCCCCTTTATTGTTTGGTGATCATCAGTGTATTGTTTACACTTCTTTTTACATTTTTCTGCCATTCTTTCAAACATTCATCCTTGCCTTTTCCTTTAGCCTTCATAGCTGTAAGTTATCAAAATATTATTAGAATAAGACATAATTAGGTATTGAGGACATTTATGGTTGAGCTAAACAGGCCTCAAATGAGTGTAAATTTACCACTCATTAATACCTCCAACTTAAACTTTTGTTTATCCTCAAGAAAATCAAGAACATAATTAGCTAAATAAGGGTGTCTACAAAAATATTCAATGAGAGCACCTAACATGTAAGTGTCATTTCTAGACTACTCTCATTAACTTGCTACACTCAATTATGACCAAAAAGTTTTAAATGATGACTAGTTGGTATTAACACAAGCTCATGTTCACTATAGCTTATTTTCTAATGCAAGACCATGCTTCAACAAATACATTCAAGTGCCCTCACATCAAGAATGATTGCATGTTATTACAAAGAAAATCAACAAACAATAAGGAATCTATGGAACTCTCACTCTCTCAAAATTTAAATACATGCAAGCTTTATCCCATAGGTTTGTCCATATTTTTCAATCATTACACAAGCTACTGCATGCTAGATCTAAAGGGTGTTTTAGGCTTGTAATGGGGATGAAGGTTAAGGGATGGCCAGTTTGACTTAGTGACTTCACCTTTCTAGAGCGTTGTGATGAGTCCACGATTTGGACTCATTTAGGGCTTTATTTGGATAGATTTAGTGTCCTCAAATGCTTCTTCTGTGCCAATAGCTAAATGAATGTGGGGCTACGATGAGGCCAAATAAAATTGCATAAACAATATGTGAACTTTTTGAATATCGTTGTGACTAGACGATTATCGAATGAGTGTCTTGTGATGATCATTGCACACTAGAAAAAGTGTTGTTTGATATTTGATGGCAATGCCTTGTGTGATGAGCTTACCATGAACCATGTGTGATGACACCTAGAATTCGCCCCATTGGTCCAGTTGACTAAGTGATGCAAGCTCTTGAAATGATCTTATGTAGCAATTTATAAAGAGTGAAACAATTTGACATTATACCTCTTCTGTGGTCTACCTTGTGAGGGTGTTAACTTTGCTTGAACACCCTTTGAGCCTTACCCTCCTTCTTGGAAGAAACTTGATGAAATTGTGACCTTTCATTATACCTTCACCCTTAATCCTCATGGAATGTGTTTTGTTTGAATAGCAACCTTAGGTCAAAAGACTAAGTTGGGGGTGCGGTGAAAAGAGAAGGTTAATCAAGAAATGTGAATAAATTACCCCTCTACCTATTGTTTTGAAAAAGATGGAACTCCTTCATACCAAAAAGAAGAAAGAAGAAAAAAAATGAAAAAGTGGTGAAATAAAGTTGCAGAAGAAAATAAGGTGTACGGTATTCCATGGAAAGTGAATAATAGGGTGACTTTTGAGCATGATGAAGAAATGGAAAGAATGTGTTGTTCATACCACATTTCATAAGGATAGCAGCCACTGACCCTAAATTACCATACTTTTACACTCAGACTTGTTACAAGCCTTGAAAAGACCTCTTTGATCTTGAGTGAGCTGAAACAAGTGTTGGTTGGAAAAGAAGGGAAAACCTATGGTTAGAGTCATGCATGTGTTCACCTTTGTAAGTGTGAGAGTTGTTGATTCTGAAACTATTAATTGCTGAACCATTGTGAGTGAATATGGAATCATTGTTTGTGTGAGGGGCATTGGAGTACCTTTGTGGAGCTTGAACTTGTATGAATCTTTGATAATGGTGAGTCACAACTTGAATCTTTGAGTGCACACTTGATCCTTGCATGAGTAAGTTGAGTCTTATTGTGTGCATTTATGATTGAGTCTTATGTAGTACTGTCTGAGATATCCTTTTTAAACTGCTAAACTTGAATTTTACTTGAGGACAAGCAAAATTTGTAGTTGGGAGTGTTGATGAGTCCACAATTTGGACTCATTTAGGATTTTATTTGGATAGATTTAGTGTCCTCAAATGCTTCTTTTATGCCAATAATAGATGTAAAATCCTTGATTTCCATGTATTTGGATTCTCGAACAAAGCATGGACACTAATTTGCAAAAAGTAATGAAGCAAGCTAAAAGAACAACGAAATGAAGGCCTGGTGATTGTTAAGTCCATTTGGTGAGTCGCCGAGTGGCCACTATCTCGCCTAAAGTTTCAGTGTGCCAAACTCTGAAGGAGAAAATCAAGTTGGCAAGAGAAAGGAGCAGTTGGTGCGTCACCGAGTGGTTCCACGATACAGAGTTGGATCGCCCAATGTTCTAGAACTTGAGGATGTTGAAGGCCAAAGCAAAAAGGCGATAGAACTGACCAAACGACAAATTAGCAAGCTGATTGGTGAGCCTGACTTACTGCACCGAATGACCCTTTGCAGCATATTTTTGGTGACTATAAATACATTTTTGAACATTTAGTTTATCATCATAATATTATTCAGGAGATAATTTTATTTGTATTGAACTCTGAGTATTGAGACTAAGTTCAACCTTTTCTTTGAACAATTGAAGTTTTTCATTTTTGAGAAATTGGAAGTGGGTCTTTGAGATTCTTCAATTTGGACCTTTGTAAAGCTAAAATTAATCTTACCTAGTTGATGGAAATACAATTTGGTAACGATTTTTATCTTTTTATGATGTCTAGCAAAACCCCCAATTCTTGGGTGTGATTATGTGATTATAGGTCGATTTAGCTTATGGGTATTGCTAATTGTTAGTTTAAATGTTGTTTAGAAGTGATTCCAATCAGTAATTGTGGTTTAATTTAAATAATTGTAGTTTCAAATGTAGTTCTACCTTCGTGTTTTTGGCTTGCTCGAGAAAGAGGTTTTAAAACCAAGATTATTGATTGATGGTCTATGGGTATTGGGTTGTCATGAGTTCAACTTGAGAGACTGAATCCTAAACCCTTTTCCACACATTCAACTCGAGAGAGTGAATGGACTAAGTCGTAGGTTGTTCTTATTTGCTTGCTTGTTGGTGTTCTAGAGAAACTGACTTGATTTAGGGTAAATTGTTCAAGAGAAAGTTTACCTCCTCTATAGTCTAGCCTATTCACTAATTTTCAGCTATTTACTAACAATTGCAATTACCCATTTGTCTATATTAGTCTATAATCAAATCACATCCCAAGAATCCATCTCCTTATTGTTATTTTTGTGTTATTTATTGTTGTTGTAGGTGATAATTTCAAACCAAAACCCCCCGTTATTTGACATTCGTGTCACCCCCTAATTTGAATTATGTTTTTATTCGATAATGTCTATTCCTATAGCTGATTAGAACATATTCACACTTCACTCTTGAATTTTAAACATGTAGCACTCTATGTGGGATTTAACCCCAACTTAGTTGGGTTATTATACTACTAACGATCGTTGACGCTTAGAACTCGATTAAGTGTCTTTGAAAACGTTATTGAATCAAAATGGTGCCGCTTCTGGGGAATGGTGTTACTTAATTTTCTTTAGTTAAGTTGAATTTTGTTCTTGTTAGTTATAGCTGAATCTAGTTATTTTTAGTTTTGGTTTATGTGTTGCTTGTTTAGAACATAAAAATAGAGCATGTCTAGTAGCAACGGGGACCTAATGGATCACCCTCCTTTGAGATTGATGATTCTTAGGGATAACGTCCTAATTTTCAAGCAATTGGATGGTGAAACAATATTTGAGTTGTGGCAAAGATTTAAGGCTCTATTGCAGCAGTGCCTAACTCATGGAATTCCAAATGCAATGCTCAAGAATGTTTCTACAAAGGTCTTAGTCCAAAAAATAAAATTGTGGCTGACTATCTCTCTGAGTTGTTTGATATGACAATCCTATGAAACAGCAACCTAACTCCTTGATTGTGTGGTCAAAACAACAAGGAGACAACGAAGGACCAATACTTGGCCACATTATTGGGTCAGCTGGATCTTTTGGCCAAAAAGGTCATTGAGCTAGAAGTAATGTACTAGAGAAAATATAGATACATTCCCCTTCACGAGTGTCAAAGAACGAAGAAGCACGAGGGTGGAAAAATTGAAGAGGTACTCTCACTCATTCTACACAAAGTCAAAGAGCACGACAGAGTGTTGAAGGCGATAAAAGAGAATGTCTTAATATTGAATTAGATGACAACCTCTCATTCCATGTTCATTCAGCTACTAGAGTGTCAAATGGACCAAGTGATGTCTTGTCTCTACCCAAAGCCAAAAAAAGGGTTGCCTTGTGACACTAAGACAAACCCAAGGAATGCAACCTAAGTGGGGACTGAAGTCATGCCACGACGTTAACTAATGCATTGCTTGAGAGGCAACCCAAGTTTTATTTGCTTTCTATTTTATTTTGAAATAATGGTGTGTTGATTTTGCAGGTTGAAGTGTAGAAGGTGTTTGAAAAGTGATGATTCACAAGCTAAAAGTCCTGTCAGCAACTCACCGAAGAGGTTGGCGAGCTCGACTTGGACCACCGTTGGACTCAAAGAATTTTAAAAATGGACCCTGTAAAACTCGGCAAGCCTAGGAGCAAATCGGCGTATGGCTGAATAGGTTGGCAATTGTAATTTTGTCCGCCGTTTAGACCCCCACATTAACTGGAGGTCCTGTAAAACTCAGCGAGGTAAGTTCCCACTCGGTGCGTAGCCTAGTGAGTCAGCGAGCAAAACTTATGTCGCCGAATGGGAGAGAACTAGACGGTTTTGAAAGCCAATAGTTCAAAAGTGGAAAATCTTTCGCATTCCCTCACTTTTCAACTTTCCAAACTCACATTTGCACTACATTTCCTATATTCTTGCTTTATTATTGCGTTCTAGTCGTTGATTGTGTGTTCGGAGTTGGATTCTTTGCCGCCTAGCTGTACAAATTGTTTATTCGGCTTCTAAGGTTCATTTTCTATACCCCAAATTCATATTTTGTATTTTACTCATTTAAAAGTGATTTTATCTTAGTGATGTGTGATGGGCCTCTCTGATCGTAAATGTATACTTGAATGGCTGTTTTAATTTGAATATTGTTCCTAAAATGCCTATATTGTTTATTTCTTGAATATTTTTCATGCTTAAAATTGATCGAAATTGTTGGGCTGTGCTAAATTGATGTTGGGTCTAGTTGGGTGAAGTCTAAGTAACCCACATTTGTGCTAAATGACGTACTTGGTCAAATTGATAGAGCGGTTGACGTCATTCTTAAGGGAAAAATTCATCAAATGGCCAAATTTGGCCAAACCGGGAGAAGTCTGAGTATCCCGGGGGAATGAGTACAATGGGTCTAGGTTTAATTGATTGGGTGCATTTTTTTTATTAACATATTGCTTTATTAACTAAAAAAGTGTCAAATTACAATGCCGGATAGAAGCTGGCCATCTACCACCTCATAGATTTATCAATAAACTAATCTATCTAGTTAACTTTTTACACAGAAAGAAGAAAAACCAACAAAAGGCTATTTCCTAAGGGAAGTGATTCAAAGAGCTCAACATAGTCTGCCAGGATACCTTGTTTCTTCCTTGAATGTGCAGGTCCATAGCAATGTTTTTACAGGTACATGAAACTTCTAATTGTCCCCTCTTGAACCTCAGAGTGCTTCTATCTTTCCCGATATTGTAAATAAACATTGCAAAGGTACAACATATAGCTTCAGCTTGAGTAGTTTTCTTCTTTACTATCCGACTCACCCATTCTACTACTTGTTGCCATAAACCGATACTTTTGTAGTTTCCTATCCATTGCAGCATTCTTGTACATATTTGATTACTATAAGCACACCTGAAGAACAAATGTTCAAAAGATTCCACCTTTTGATCACAAAAAATGCGTAACGTTGGGGCTTGGATTCCAATCTTTTGAAGTCTGTCCACTGTTGCCAATCTCTGTTGCACTGCAAGCCATATAATGAATTTGAATCTTTATGTATGGCTTTGTAAAGAGTGACACTTTTCCAAGAAACTTTAGGCAACTGGGGCTACATAGCTACATAAGCTTTCTGTATTTTGAAGTTGTCACCCTATACCATTCTTGCAAAAGTCTAGTGAGTAGAACCTTGGAAGAAGTATCATAATACTTTGCCGACTGTTAATAATATTCTTAACAACCCAAGTTGCATTACTAGGACTGATCATCATCTCTAATGGTTCTGCTTGATATGATAATAATGAACCCATCTGATCCACATAATGTCTTTCTTCATAGATATGGCCCACATGTTTTTCAGAATAGCAGCTTTGTTCCATAGCTTTAGATCAATGACATTTAATCCTCCTGCAGATCCTGGTTGACAAATTTTGTCCCAAGCTACTAGTGACTTCTTTGAGATAGAACCTTGGCCTGTCTAGCAATATGTTCTACACACTGCTTCTAACATTTTAACCACTTTCTTTGGCAAAACAAAGATTTGTGCCAAATAGCTTTGCATTCCATAAAGGATTGATTTTATAAGTTGTAACCTGCCAGCATATGATAACAATTTAGAAGACCAGCAGTTAAGTGTAGCAGTAAACTTCTGTACTAATGGTAAGGATTATGATAGAGAACTTCTTTGTGGACAAAGGGACCCCTAAATACTTGAAAGGGAGATTTCCTTCCAAATGCCCTTGCTTTTGTATTATATCTAATCTGATACTTTAGTTAGTACCTTCCATGTAAATAGTGCTCTTTTCAAGATTAGCCTTTAGTCCATAAGCACATGAGAATTTATCATATGTTTCTTGCAATAATAAAATTGATTTCATATCAGCCTTGCTGAGCATTAATAAATCATCAGTAAAACACATAGAGATCAGTCAAAATCTTTTGCATTTGAGGTAGAAGTGGAACTGTTTATTCATAGCTAGCTGGATCATTTCCCTATGAAGGTACTCCATGGCAATAACAAATAGGTAAGGGGACATAGTATCCCCTTGCCTTAACTCTCTTCTAGCTTGGAAAAGTTTTGTTTGTCCTCCAAACATTATCAATGAGTAGGACACAATTGTCACACATTCTATTACCCTGTTAATGAACTTGCAAGGAAATCCCAATTTAGTGAGCATAGCCCTAAGAAATTGCCATTCAAGTGTGTCATAAGCTTTCCTGATATCCACTTTCAACAGACACCTAGGAGAAATCCACTTCCTAGTGTAACCCTTGAATATCTCATGACTCAGTAGTATATTATCTGATATGCTCCTTCCTTCAATAAATGTGGACTATGAGCTTCCAATCAATCCATTTAACACCTTCTCCATCCTATTGGTTAGTATTTCGGCAACTAATTTATATATGGATGGACAATATGCTATAGGTCTAAAATCCTTCACCATAGTAGGTGATTGCACCTTGGGGATCAGTGTAACTGCAGTACAGTTCCAGGCCTTCATCATCTTCCCTTCCGAATAAAATTGTTGCACAACATCATATACTCCCTCCTTAACTATTTCCGAATTACTAGTAAAGAATTCTATAGGGTACCCATCTACCCTAAGACTTTTGTCATGTGGTATACTTTTTATTGCTTAATCTATCTCCACTTTTGTAACCTTTTCTATCAACAATAGTTGCTGGTCCCTATTAAGGCAAGGCCCTTTCTTGATCATCATAGATTTAGGACAAGACAATTCTTTTGTACTATCACTCATAAGTGAGGTGAAAAAGGCTACAAATTCTCTTTGCACCTGCTTTGGTTTAGTTAATTTAACCCCATTTTCAGTGTAAATAGAGGAAATGGCATTATCAACATTTTAATCTTTATCTGTGCATGAAGATACATTATATTAGCGTCTCTACTGTCAATCCAACAAGCTCTAGACTTTTGTCTAATACTTTCTCCTCTATTAGACTCCATTTCTATATTTCTCTGACAAATAGTCACATAGAGATCTGACCTTGCACTCTCTCTAGTTGTTGTCTTGCCTGGTTTAGATGTTTAGCATAAGAAGCCATGTATGCATTTATGCCCTTCCATTTCCCCATTAATTGCTTCAAATTCTCTCATAGAATCTACATTTCCTTTCATAGATTAGGATGCAAGCTAATCTATTCCCTTCAATGTACCACAGTAGGTGAATGATCTGATATTCCGGGTTGTATATATTCAGCTTCAACATGTCCATTCTTTTGCAGCCATTCAAAATTACCAAAGACCCAATCAATTTTGATATACACCCTTTTATTCCCCCGTTTCTTATTGCACCATGTATAGAAGAATCCTTTTGATCTAAGCGGAGTAAGTAGTAGATTATCAATCATGTCCTTAAACCCCTATACTTTTGCTCATGTGAATGGCTGTCCAATTCTTCCTTCTACATTAAGAACATTATTGAAATCACCACTAATCAACCAGACTCCCCGCACATTTGCACCAATATGTTGCATTTCATTACATAGCTCTATTCTATGAATTAATTCATTTTTTGCATACACTAATGTGATTTTAGATGAAAAGTAACGGCTAAGTCTTCCACCTTACAATGGACAAATTGTTCATGCTTATGAAGAACCTGTACAGTAACATGTTTCTTCCATAGCAACCAAATTCTACCATTTGCACCATGCGGATAGTTACAAAAATGATTCCATTCCTTATCAAATTTGAACAATAGTGACTTGGCTTTCCTTTCCTTTATTCTTGTGTCTAAACATCCAAATAAACTAATTTTATTCTTCCTCAGAAAGAGTAACACATCTTTCTGTTTGTAGGCCTGATTCAACCCTCTCACATTCCATGTATTTACTATCATGGTGGTTTGGATGTGTCAGTAGACTAATGTTCTGGTGTTCTACTCGATACATCAACATTCCTAGCTTGAAATTCAAACCTGTTACTTAGACTAACCACTAGATTCAATCCATCGTATATAGTATTTATAGGTGCTGCTTCTATATTTGGATCTTCAGGTGCCTCAATATTCTCATGGTCGTTAGTGCTTCCTACTAGTAGGGGTTCAACACCTCCTGGTCTGACCTGCTGTTCTTGAAAAATTTCCTCCTTTTTCTTCCCCTTCTCTTCCTTCTAGGGGGTGCCTGGAATTCCCCTTCTTCTTGTCCTTGTGGAGTTTCCTCCTTTTTCCCATTGTGATTCAACCATCACTCCTCAGTGTTATTCCAAAACTGAAAACAATCATTACAAAATTTTGGCCTCCAGTCATAATCTACAGTTTGTTGGGTAATTCCAAAAGGAGTTTCTATGACAATAGAGTTTATCAGGGGATAAGAAATATCTACCTCCACCAAAACTCGCGCATAGGAATTACGATTCATGGCAGCAGAATAGTTATCCATGTATAATGGATTTCCAATAGCACTCGCCACTTTGTTCAGACCTTTAGCTAACCAAAACCCTACCAGTAAACCTGGAAAATTCACCCACAATGGAACCATAGTAATGACTCCACCACCCAAGGCTCCAAAATGAAAAGTTTATTGTGGTAGGTATAAGGTCCTGCCTGGACTACCTCAATTCTTTCCTCTTTTGTTGAAAATCAAAATATATAGTATCCATCAGTATGGTAAATAATTTAGGGCTTCTTCACAAAATTCCACATAGCAGTCATATACGTATCCATAGATTTATCATATAGAATATCACCCAGTACATAGATAATAAGTGTGGTGGACCAATAACTATCAATCGCCTTTATATCTTCAGTAGTAAACTTAACCATAATTTACCCATCATGTTGATGTGGCGGTTCATAAGCCAGTGCAGGCCCCTTCCCGACCCATAACCCTATTTGAGTTTTCTGAGATCTGAGCCTCCAGCTTAGAGCTCTTGGAAGCACTAATTTAACAGAACTGTAATCAGTGAGGGATAAATGCTTCACTTGTAGGTTTTTTCCCATAGTCTGGCCCAACACTATTACATTCATCTTCAGTTTCATCTTCAGTTTCATCTTCTTTTCCTCCTCCTCCGTATCGACCTAAATTGGTCAAGGAGGTAGCTCCTAAAAGTCAGGGGAGAATGAGCGGGGTTGAATTTGGAAGTCAGGGTTGAATGTTGGGCCGTTTGGCGAGTGTAACATCTTGCAAATTGAAAGAACTAGAAAGAGCTAGAATTATATAGAGTGATTTATTGGAAATAATTAAAAAAATCTGGAAAATTGGTTAAGTATGAGTTTTTGGTTAACTTCAAATGGACATAACTCCTAGCTCAGGATGATTTAGGTGTACTTCCAAGTATTGTTGGAAAGCTCTTAGAATAATCTTTCCAACGCAGCATAGTTTGTGAGATTCTAAGTTTGTATGAGTGAAATATGTCCTTTGGAATTTGGGCTGTTCAAATAAGGAAATGTCCAATCTGAATTTTTAAAAGGTGTTTGGTGTTTTCCATACCATATTATTTTAATTCGTTTTTGGTGAATTAATTAAGGGTAAAAATTGAATTGGTTTAGTTTAGGCAATTGGAGATTTAAGCTAGGGTTTTTGGAGAAATAACGCAAGAGGATAAAATAGGAGAAAGAGCAAAGTTCTGTTCTGGAAGGTTTATCTTGTGGATTTCGACAAGGGTTGATCCCTAAAGAGGTATGTGAGTTTTTCATAACATTGGGTTCGTTCACCCATGCTCCAATCATGTTTATTTCAGCAAAATTCGTTCTAGAAAGTTGAAAGTTGATGAATCTTGAATGGTTCTATTCTTGAAATTGGCTATCGTTCTTGGGTTAGGTTGAGATTGAGGAGTTCATTGAGGTTAAAATGTTGTTTCCTTGAGTTGTTTGAGTTAGATTCTTGCGTATACATACTGGTTATCTAAATCTAAAGAGAGTTTGAGAAAAAGAACTGAGTTTAGGAAAATTAGGGTTAGTAAATGAAGAAGGAACAAGTCGGGCAGAAACTGGGTACCAGGTCCACATTGCGGACCTGTTCCTCAGAAGTGTAACTTTCTGTTCATGTCACAGACCTCTCTGCCTCAAAAGTTATTTTGTGACCAAATATTTTAATAAATCTCCACGTCGCAGACTTCCAAACAGTGATTTCTTGATCTTTTCTCATGTTTAACTATCTTAAAACACTCCTAAACATCATGAGATCTTTCCTATCACAAATCACAATCCTTGAATCCATAATTCAATTCAAGCAAAGTTAAGAGTCAAGTCTATAAAAGTTAAGAGTCAAGTGAAGATAAGTTAAGAGTCAAGTCAAGAGAAGTTCATAAAGTTTTTCAAAAGTCTTTTACAAATGTTTTAACTTCGTTTTAAGACTTGGGTTTTGAGTTGAGCAGAGAGTAAAGAGCAAGGTTTGAAGTTCATGTCTTCACAAGAGTATATAAGGACTATGTAATCCCCCAGAGTTTAAAAATCTTTTCACATTTGAACAAGAGAGGAAACTGAGATTTACGAAAGAGCAGTTTTGCTAGTTTTCAATTAAAGAGTAAATGCTTTCACATTTGAGCAAGAAAGGAAACTGAGATTTCGAAGAGAGATTTTAAGCTAATTTTTAAGTAGTTATCTCAAACCAAAGAAAGAAGTTACTTTTTTAAACATATGAGCTAGTATATTTTTGGAGTAATATTGAGCACCGATATGGGGAAGAGTTCAGATAACTCACAACCCCTATAAACCATGTAGCCATCACGGGTAGTAAATAATCATACTTTTTAGATGAATCCTTAAGTGTGATTTTTATCATAGACTAATGGATCCACTTAGTTAAGGTGTTCTATATGAAGACAAAGTATAGGACAGTTATGGCAGCGTGGACAAGATAATGTATCGCCACTTAGGCTCAGAGTGGTGGTTGCCGGTTAGAGAAGCTCCTACAGAAACTATATTACTTTATTATATGAGTAATGTTATGTTTGTTATTGCATTTCTTTGACGAACTAAGTTGTTTTCCACTACTATACAAGCATTTCATATATTGCATGTGTTTTATTGCTTTATATTGTGTTAAGTTATTCATGTGTTGAGAAGAGTCAAGGTAAGTGTTTATTTTATATTCTTTTCATGCGTATGTTATGTTTAGGATTCTAACTCGCATACTCATACTTTCAGTGTAGAGATGCCATTTGGCCTGCATCGTCTTATGATGCAGACGCAGGTAACCAGGATCAGCATCAAGCGCTTTGTTGATCAGGTTGAGCACTTAGATTCAGTGGGTGAGCCTCCTAGCTTTTCGAAGGATCCTTTTTATTGCTTTCAGTATTTAAGTTCATTAGGATGGCATGGATCTTGTCCCGATGTCCATCTTAGTTGTTTGAAGGCTTTATAGACAGAGTTAGTGATGTTAGTTCATGAGTATTTACTTTTCCTTTTCAGTTAAGTTGAGACTTGAGTTGCCACTTTGGCAGTGAATTTTATTATAATACATTATAAGTTATATTTTGAGCAGTTTAGTTTACTTATTTTAAAAGTATTTATGTTGAGTAAAATCTTCCGCTGAGTAAGTAAGCCAGACCAAGGCTTTGCTTGGGGCCAACACTGGTTCTCAAGTGCCGGCTACGTCCAGGGTGTAGGCTCGGGGCGTGCCAGTGAGATAGGTCATGCTTGTTGAACCACATGGTGGTTCACCGAACCCCCATAGATTGCCTTTAATTTCTTGCAATTCTTGAGTTTAGGTTCTGTAACTTTCAGCAAGAAGCCTGAGTTCGTCGAGTGCACTCGGCGACTAATCGAAAGACCATCTTGATCACCATTTCTGTGCCCCTAACCCCTAAAATGCACTGTATCTTTTGGCGGGCTAGTCCTTGCTCACTGAATGTTGTTGGCAATTCGCTGAATGGGCCATCCCATCGCTGACATGCCAATTTTTCTAGGAAATTTTGAACAAATCCTTTCGACGAGCATGATCTGGCTTGTCAAAGTGATTCGGTGACTCGCCGACCAAATCGGCAAGTTTGTCTGCAACTATTTTTTTGAAAATTTTCTTGAGCTATTTCTAACCTTTTTTGATGTTTTAGCAGATATGGCAAGATCTAACCTACACATGCCGCACCATAAAAGAGCACGAGGCATTGTTACAAATGAAGGAGTTGCCAACCCTTCTAAAAGGGGAAGAATAGAGCCTCCAAAGGGAGGCAAGGGAAAAGGCAAAAGGCCAGCAACTGATATTCCAGAGCACAACTCCGGTAGGGAGGAAGACACATTTAACTCCCAAGCTGCATTATCTGAGTCGGAAGATGACCAACCGTTACAATCTCTCAGAGTGGAGATCTATGCTAGATCTCATCTTGACTCAGCTAGAGTTCCATAAGCCTCTTCTCCAGCAGAGAAAGTGCTAGCTCTGGCATTTTCTGTAGCTCCAGTGTCACTAGTGGTCCCTTCTCCCAGGCTACTCAATAGATTAAATGTTGAGGGGTTGCAAACTATTTTTAGGAGAAACTACTTTCTACAGAAGGCTTGGAGGGTAGATACTCCATAGTGAGGGACACCATTCATTTCCATCAGTTCAAGTAGTTCACCAGGTCTTGAGGGCCTTACATTCCTGCATATGTCTGGGAGTTTTATAGTGCATACGGAGAGCTGGTGCCCAATGGGAAGAAGAAGGCCATTGCCTTATGACCAGTGAAGTCAGTCATGGTTAGGGGGAAGGAAGTCGGGCGCAGTAGCAATTACATTAACACTCTACTTGACAGGGCTCTAGGTGCTACACTGTCATATAAGGGCCTGCCCACTACTCAGTCCATGGATGACTTTAAGGGATGGCTTGCACCATAGATTACGGATACCACCCCGTGGTAGATTGAGGCAAGGGCCCCCATCGAGAAGAAGAACATAAATATTGCTGCTCGATTCTGGTTTGGCTTTATAAGTAGCACCATCATGCCGTCCTAGAATGAATCTTTCCTCCACCACCCTAAGGTGGCCTGCCTTGGGTCAATTATATCCAGGAGGAGGATCAACATGGGACTTATCATAGAAAATGAGATGTCCATGAAGGCCAAGCAGAGCTAGACCTCCCTACCATTCTTGTTGCTGATTAAGGAGCAGTGTTGACATGCTGCTGTTCCTCATGACGAGACAAAGATGTTGAGGTAAACCCTACATCCTCCACTGATATCTAGCGTATAGAGGCCGAGTACACTCGAGAGGATGCATATAGGAGGAAAGTAGCTCCAGTGGACATATCCCCAGAGATTGACATAGAGACAATTCCTAAAAAAGGATCCTTGCCTGCTCCGGCCTTCGGGCCTTAAGGTATTTCTTCCCCCACTTCTTCCTCCCAAGCTCCTGGTGCTTCTACCTCTTCCAAGCCTAACAAGATTACTCAGGATATGATCCTGAAGATGGGGCACCTGGCTTATTCATCTGATGTGAGGGATATCCAACTAGTGGCTACAGTCTCATGGATGATTAAGAGTGCCATCCTCGCTGCACAGATCCACCTCCGGACTTCTATTAATGATTTGACTGCGAGAATCACAACATGGAGAGTAGATAGGGGGAGTCTTTTGAGGTCACGACTTTGAAAGCTGAGGTCGCAGATTTGAGGAAGGGCTTGTACTGCTAAAGTCCACAAACTTCACTTTCCTATTAGCAAAAGATGATGATGTTGATGCCCTAATGACTTTTGAGATTCCTTCGACCACTGCTGGAGATGGATGATATGGCAGCTGATGAGTCGGAGGCAGAGACCGATGAGAAGAAGATAAATTTATGAGATGATGAGGTTTATGATAACCTGGTAGACCTTAAGGATGCAATGTTTGAGACTGCGCGCTAGACTTCTTTGAGAGACACCACCATGGGTGGGTCCAGTGGAGCTGGTTCTTCTGAAATGACTCTGGGCGCTGATGGCTAAGATTAGAGTGTTACTCTAGGCAACTATGCCCCGACAGATGGAGCGACCGCATAGATAGGACTTCTCTTTACCACCCTCTCTTTCCCTTTGTATAGATTTTTTGATATTTTCTTGCATTTGAGACAAATTGCTTTTGTTTTGTGGTGGGGTGAGGTATTTCCATACCCTCTTTTTGTGATTATTTTTATGTTTATATATTGGATTTTGTGCTATAAATTATGTTTTGGCATTGTTTTTGTGGATATTTGAGTTTGTGGATCCTTATTTTAATTGAAAATGGTTTTTGACCCTTTTTGAAAGTTTTGCCACTCTTGTGTATTTAATTGTGATTGTTCTTGTGCAAATTGGAGTGTAGATTGTGATCAATACAGATGACTTGAATAGTGCTCATAATCGAACAAAAATGAACGTGTGGCTATGATGAGGCCAAATGAAGTTTCATAGACAATATGTGAACTTTTTTGCATCTCATTGTTACTAGCCAGTTATTGAATGAGTCTCTTGTGATGATCATTACACACTAGCGAAAGTGTGGAGTCTTGTTTGATATTTGTTGCCAATGCTTTGTATGATGAGCTTACCGTGAACCATGTGTGATGAGACCTAGAATTTACCTCATTGATCCGATTAACTAAGTGATGCAAGCTTTTTAAATGATCTTAGGAAGCAATTTTGAAAGAGTGAAACAATTTGACATTATACCTCTTTTGTGTCCTACCTTGTGACAGTGTGAACTTCGATTGAACACCCTTTGAGCATTAGCCTCTTTCTTGGAATAAACTTGATGCAATTGTGACCTTTCTTTATCCCTTCGCCCTTAATCTTCATGGAATGTGGTTTGTTTGAATAGCCAACTTAGGCCAAAAGCCTATGTTGGGGGTGTGTTGAAAAGAGAAGGTAAATCAAGAAATATGAAGAAATTCCCCCTCTACCTATGGTTTTGAAAAATATGGAATCCCCCCATGCAAAAAAAAAAAAAAAAAGAAGAAAAAAAATGAAAAAAATTGTGAAATGAAGTTGCTAAAGAAAATGGGGTATACGGTATTCCATGGAAAGTGAATAATGGGGTGACTTTTGAGCATGAATGAGAATGATGAAGAAAAGGAAAGAAAGTTTTGATCATCCCAGATTTCACGAGGATAGCAGCCACTGATCCTAAATGACCATACCTTTACGCACAGCCCCGTTACAAACCTTGAAAAGACCTTTTTGATCTTGAGTGATCCGAAACTAGTGTTGGTTGGAAAATAAGGGCAACCCTATGGGTGGATTCATGCATTTTTTCATATTTGTGAGCACGAGAGTTATTGTTGATTTTAAAACTATTAATTGTTGAACCATTCTGTTTGAATATGGACTAACTCTTTGTGTGAGGGGAATTTGAGTACCTTTGTTGAGCTTGAACTTGCATTTGAAGCAAGTATTGTGAAATTGAGAATCTTTGATAATTGTGAGTCACAACTTGAATCTTTCAGTGCATAATTGATCCTTGTATGAGTTAGTTGAGTCTTTTTGCGTGCATTCATGATTGAGTCTTGTGTAGCACTGTTTGAGACATCCTTTTGGAACTGCTGAACTTGAGTTTTACTTGAGGATAAGTAAAAGTTTAAGCTGGGTGTGTTGATGAGTCCACGATTTGAACTCATTTAGGTCTTTATTTGGATAGATTTAGTGTCCTCAAATGCTTCTTTTGTGCCAATAACTGATGTAAACTTCTTGATTTCAAGGTATTTGGATTGTGGAACAAACCATTGACACTAATTTGCAAAAAAGAACGAAGCGAGCTAATAAAATGAAGAAATAAAGGCCTGGTGATCGTCGAGTCCATTTGGCGAGTCGTTGAGTGGCCACCATCTCGCCTAAACTTCTAGAGTGCCAAGCCATGAAGGAGAAAATCAAATTGGTGAGAGAAAGGAGCAGTCAGCGTGTCGCTAAGTGGTTCCGCGATGCAGTGTTTGATTGTCCAAACTTATAAAACTTGAGGATGTTGAAGGCCAAAGAAAATACTGGGCCAAATGGCCCTTCGTAGCATATTTTTGGCGACTATAAAAATGTTTTTGAACATTTAGTTTATCATTATAATATTATTCAGAAGAGAATGTTATTAGTATTGTATACTGAATATTGAGACTAAGTTCTTCCTTAGCTTTGAAGAATTGAAGTTTCCATTTTTTAGAAATTGGAAGCGGGTCTTTGAGATTCTTCAATTTGGACCTTTGTAAAGAGGAAATTAATCTTACCCAGTTGATGGAAACACAATTTGGTAACAATTTTTATCTTTTTATGATGTCTAGCTAAAACCCCAATTCTTGGGGTGTGATTATGTAATGATGGGTTTATTTAGCTTATGGTTATTGATAATTGTTAGTTTAAATGCTGTTTAGAAGTGATTTCGATCAGTAATCATGGTTTAATTTAAAGAATTGTAGTTGCAAATGAAGTTCTACCTTCGTGTTTTTGGCTTGCTCGAGAGAGAGGTTTTAAAACAATGATTATTGATTGATGGTCTGTGGGTATTGGGTTGTCATGGGTTCAGCAAAAGAGAGTGAATCCTAAACCCTTTCCACACACATATCTAAATAGAGTGAATGGACTAAGGCATAGGTTGTTTTTATTTGCTTGCTTGTTGGTGTTTGCGAGAAACCGACTTGATTTGGGGTAAATTACTTGAGAGAAAGTTTACCTCCTCAATGGTCAAGCCTATTCACTAATTTTCAGCTATTTACTAACTATTGCAATTATCCATTTGTTTATATTAGTCTATAATCGAATCACATCCCAAGAACCTATTTCCTTGTTATTTTTGTGTTATTTCCTACTGTTGTAGTTGATAATTTCAAACCAAAACCCCATGTTATTTGATATTCGTTTAACCCCCTAATTTAAATTATGTTTTTATTCGATAATGTCTATTGCTATGGTCAAGTAGAACATATTCACACTTTACTCTTGAATATTAAACACGTACCACTCCATGTTGGATTCGACCCCAACTCATTTAGTGGGGATATTATACTGACTAACGATCATTGACGCTTAGAACTAGATTAAGTGTCCTTGAAACGTTAATCACATTTTTGCAATCAACATCACCTCTTCTCAAGTACTTTTCATTCTTTTTCATTTTAGAGTTGAAACTTAATTTTCATTCACTTTATTCGAAATCCCCATTATTTTGTCAACTTCTCTTTTTCATTTCCAATTTGCAAAATAGCTCACCACAATATTTTTCTTTTCCCTTTGTTTTTGGTTATTAGGAGGGGTTCCTTCTTTTTGTAAGAAAATTCAAAGTTAAGTCTTATTTTATCTTTCTTTGCCCTTCATTGGGATTTCATTCCTCCTTCCCTTCAACACCCCCAACTTAGAATTTTCGCCTAAGTTGGTTGTTCAAACATAACAATGGTTCAAAAAGAATTTTGGGTTACAAGGTGGGCAAAATTTGGCTCGAGATGTTTTAATTTTGTTTTGTCAACAAATGATTTAGACTCAAATTGATGCCAAAATGGATGCATACCATAGAGAAGTTGTCACAAATTATATGAAAGTTTGGTTTCCCGCATAGAATTGTTTCCCACTATCACAACTTATATTTACCAAGGTTTATACATTTAGACTAACCAAAAAAAAATCTAGGATTCCACACACATGTTTTCATGTGAGACTGAATCACACATGGCACTTCGAAATACACTCATTTAGCACAGCCCAAAAAGATCAAAAACATATGTATGATGTTAATTACAAGGCTCACATCAAAACACAATTGGTCAACAAAAGATTCAAAGAGATCTCTCAAAAGTGCAACCACATCAGCTTTATTCTTGCAACACCAACACTATACATATTTCTCATCATCAGTACTTTTCAAGCAATCGATATTGAACATAATCTATCCTCAAAATATTATCAATGAAAACTCAAGAATTTATGGATTTTCCAAAATTCATGGGGTAGTTTCAAATTTGAGGGAAAACAAAAGAGGTAACAACAGATAAACACAAACCAAATTAAACACTCCAATATAAACAAAAGTAAAAACTACAATCATCCAAAATATAAAAATAACAAAATATAAAGAAAAAGGGGAATATTCTTACCGACTTTAAAGGTGTCCTGATCGGATCTTTCCAAGGTAGCTTGGGAAAGCATCTCCTCAGTATCCTGCAATGCCACAAGTGTCTGCATAATTCCTTGTTCATCCTCATCTCTCCTTACATAATCCTCATTGCTCTCCTCAGACAATTCATCATCAGCCAACTCATCATCACCAACAACATCCTCAACAAAAAATGCAACACCCTCAACTATTCTACTTGGTTTCATACTAGAAGAAGGATGACTATTGGGAATAGTTGGTGGCATGGTGAATGGAACATCTGGTAGGGGAACATCGCTCTATAGACTCGAAATATCAGTAGATTGTAACTATTTTACATACACTCGCAAGGTAATTAGTTGACCTCTCATGGTGTCAGGCACACTAGAACTACCCTTGACCTTGTCTTCTGCCTGTAATCAAGCAATAAGGTTATCCAACCACATCTTGTGGGACTCAACCAATTCCTCACAATGGGTCATCCTATCTTTCGAAGGGGCCATCACCCTCTCAATTTCCATATCAATCACCATTGGCATGTCCTTCTCAACCCTTGATAAATCAACGCTTGAGTCAATGAGGCATGAGAAGGGAAAATAGAAGCAACATTAGTAGTAGTAGGAGTGGGATGCACAAAGGGAGATTCACCTTCCTACTCTATAGAAAGAGCAGATGTGGTGGCATCATAAGTGAAAGTTGTTGGATCAACTACAGGTGTCCCACATTGATGTGTTCCTAATCAATGATAGTGTCAACAATACCACATTGGGATGTCGAAGGATAAATTCATTATGTGAGGACATGATATTTCTGCTAATGAGCTCGAACTAGTACCGGGCCACAAACGCTTCCATTCAAATCCCTTTAAATCTACTATGTCATCCTTTTAAATCCGATATTCTATCACAATATTATTCTCTACAATTACTGCAACAAATCTGTATAAGTTCACTTACTTACAACACTATATATAATCATTCTCTATTATTTCATCATGCTAACATTCATTGTAAATTGACGCTATTCGATCAAGAAGGATCTATTTGCCTAATAGAAATTGATGGTGTTGACATGCCATGGATTTTGTAAATGCATCACCTATATGAACACCACTGGACATGTGCGGAAGAGTAACAACTCTTTTATGTACAGTTTCTTGTATATAATGAAACTATTGTTTGATGCATTTGGTTCTCTCATGATAAACCAAATTAGTAGCATTCTGAATAACACTAGTATTATAAGAATGGTGAAGAGTATGATTAGACTGATGAAATCTCATCTTAGCAAGTAATCAACAAAGCAATACAACCTTAGCGCAAGCAGTAGACATAGATCAATATTCAAGCTTTGTTAATTATTTGGTGTAACGACATGTTCCCATCATTATGGAAAAACTAACGGGAAAGAAATGGGGCCAGAAAAACTTTTTGAAATAACTTGGGATTCCTAGCTTAGTCCAGATTTGATCAAAATCTTAGTCAGTCATGTCTAGGGTAATCTTCATTGAATGAGAGATTTAATAATAAATTTGATGACATGAGTTGATAGCGAAGACGTTAAGGAACCCGTGCGACATTATGGAATTGAATTCAGGTGAGTGGATCTTCTGAAACTAATCTTAGTGTGAAGGGGTAGTCCTTGAATGTCATGTGTTGGAAGTGTGTTATAAAAAGGGGATTTGGAACTCTTATTTGTACTCTCTATTTCCGCACAAGCCGCTAGAGTGGGGCCGCTGTGGCGGGTTGGGTCCTACAGTGGCTGGACTGTCGCGACTTAAGTAGGAAATAAACCCCAAAAAACATCATTATTCTGCAAAGTTCATTCTTAAGATACAGGAGACTAACTAAGTCAAGTTCTTAATGGTTTTCCACCTCTTCTAGCACTAAAGATAAGGTTTTTACTCTCCAAATACATTTTTCGATCCGTAGAACTTACATTCTTGGTTAATTACTATTGGTGGAGGGTTTTTTGACTAAATTGGATGGTGGGAAAAGGCCCTAGTTGTACCTTAGGATCATGGGTATGGTCTAGGGTTATTGGGTTTGTTATAATGCGGTTAATTAGACCTTTGATTGTTGATCCCTGCTTATATTAACTGTTTGTAGACCTAGAACAAGCGGAAAGAATTCGTAAAGGGAAGATTCAAGTGTGTTAGGGGATTCAAGCTTGGATTCGACGTAGGTGATGGTTTGATTTCTTAGTTGTGTAATATGTGTTGGTAATTGCTTCAATGTAATGCATGTATGTATCTGAATGAAGCATTGTTGATCAAACCTATTAAGATGAGTGTGAATGAATAAATGTATGTCATGATTCAACATTTGATTGTATATTTATGAGAATGTAAATTTGAGTGTGATTGTTATTGTGGTTGTGTTGAATGGATCAAGTGTCATGTTCCGACACACTAACATGGATCAGGTGCCGCATTTTAGCACATAAATAGGATCCGGTGTCAAGTTTTGACACACTAACTTAGATCGGGTGCCACATCCCAGTGCATATATTGGATCAGGTGTCACATTCTGACACACTAAAGTTGATCGGGTGCCATGTTTTGGCGCATTTATTAGATTGGGTGTCATGTTCGACACACTAATTGGGATCAGGTAGCACGTTCCGGTACACTAACAGTTTGGGTATGAGTTATATGAGACAACCATTAAATTGAGCTTCATGAGAGTACCATTGAATTGTACTATATATCTACTTGTGAAGATTACGTTCATATCTAATGATGATTGATATGGGAAGACTGTATGTTGCTCTAAAATGATAACCACTGTGTATAAATTCTGTGCATGTCATGTTTACTTTGTTGTGACTATTTAAACATGTTTCGTTTACTAGAATAGCTGTATGATCCTACCAATATATTATAGTTGTGTACTGATACTGCACTTGCTCTTTCTTTGTTAAGTACAAGGCAGCTTTAGGCAGCCACTAACAGACCTCATCTAGGTGATCACTGATCGAGATCAAATTCAAGAGTGAGCCAATTTTTTTAGGCTGTCATAGATCCTTCGTATTTTGTTTAGTTCATTTTGTTTGGACTTAGGCATTACTTTAGTAGTTGTTTAGTTAGGTTGTACCCATTTTCTTTAGATTTGTTGAACTTTATATGTTTTGATACATTGACATTCAAATTCTAGGGGTGTTTTGTACAGTGTTTTAGTAATGGGTTGTTAGACTTTCAATGTTTATAGGGTCTCCATTTTATGTCTATAGTTAAACCTGCTTCTGTATCTTTAAATGCCTAGTATTTTTGTTAAACTGTTTAGTTTGGGTTGTAGTGATGGTTCTCCCACCGGAGGGTTATTGTTGGTACCAATCACGATGGTCTGGGTTGTGACAAAGTTGGTATCAGAGCCCTAGGTTCGTTGATCTCATTGTACCAAAACAAGTCTAGTAGAGTCATGTGGAAAAGTACAGAAACGTCTGTACTTTTATTTGAGAGGCAATAGGACTTTAGAAAAAAATCATTTCTTTCTACTCTTTTCGTGATATGACTTGAATCCAATTAGTATCTAGGTAGTACAAATTGGTATATGAATTTCTTCACTCTATGTTGCATATGGTAAGTTAGTGAGTTGTAAAGGCAGAAACAACAACACCAGTAATAGAAAATGTTTCCTTGGAAATAGGTATGTTTCCCTAACTCACTGTGGGCATGTAATGACCAGTAACAAACATAAGGGTTTTACTAGGTTCTCAAGGTGGAAACCTTCATTCTTCATAGGTATTGAATGATTATCTTGAGCTACTTCATAAGATAGATAAAGTAGAGTGATTTTTTGTTGAGGTTATGCTATATCGGTTCAAGGGAGACCAAAATGTGGTGGTTGTCTCATATTGAGTGTTGACTAGTAAATGTACTACTCATGACTTGGGAAACATTTTATAACTTAATGTACAGAGAAGTATATACCCTGAACTTTGAGGGATAGGAGGAGAGATGAGCTCTTGAATATAAAGCAACATAATGCCTTTGTTGTGGCCTTTAAGGTAGAGGTTTGTGCTTTATCCAAATATGGTAGTCCACTTTGCTTCAGTCTGGAAGAGCAAATTCATCGTGTTGTGAAAGGATTAAGGTCAGATTTGCAGATTTAAGCTTATAGGTGGCTGCTTTAGCAAAAATGTTTTCGGGAAGTGGTTTATTTAGTGACAGAAGTAGAAGGGGGTGAAGTCAGAAGACTTTGCCAAGGTGAAAACATTCAAGAAGTTTTGTAAGGGAAGGCTAGATAAAGAACACCATTACTTTGGAAAATGCATTTAGTATTGTTGTCATATCATGTATGGGTTGCTTAGTAAATAATGAAATTATGTTGCGACAATTGAGGTTAGAATGTCTACTGCGATTTCCTAGATTCAGTGTATATCAAAGAGGGTCATGATACGACTACTACGATAGCAACAATGCTTACTTGGCTATGTTTTTAAGTGTGTTACAATTATGGAGAACCTGGGCATGTGAGGAGGGAATCCACAAGGCCATAGAGGCCGGGGAAATGATAATGCAGGTAGGGAAGTAGTGCAACCAGGCAAGGAGGTTGCCCGTCAGAATAACAGGGCTCAGTTTTATGTTTTTTCGAGCAAGACTGAGGCTGAGGTGTTTGATGCAGTAGTCATAGGTACTACTCTTGTCTGTGCTCGGATGGCTACTATTTTGTTTGATCTGGGTTCTACATAGTTGTATGTGTCAATTTAATTGCCTTGTGAATTGATGAGGTTTATGATGTAGTTGATGCCCCCATCTATGTTTCTACCCCAGTTGGAGAGTCTGTCATAGTCACTCATGTGTATCGTGCTTGCCCTATCTTGTTATGGGTTTTTAGACTTGGGATGGTTTGGTTATTTTTGATATGCCAGACTTTGATATAATCTTAGGCATGACTTAGTTGTCCCCCTATGATGTCGTGCTTAACTGTAATGCAATGTCTGTGACTCTAGAGATATCTAGTAAGGAAAAGTTAGAGTGGGAAGGGGTGTACAAGCTTAAGCCATCTAAGATCATATCCTCCATTCGAGCTAGGAAACTGGTGGGGCAGGGATGTTTGGCATATTTGACTAATACTCAGGAAGCCGAGGTTGAGTCTCCATCTAATGAGTCTATTCCTATAGTATTTGAGCTTAAGGAAGTGTTTCCTATCGATTTCTTAGGTATGCCTTTGGATAGAGATATAAATTTCTGCATTAACTTGGAACAGGATACTCATCCCATTTCCATCACTCTTTATCGCATGGCTCCGGTATAATTGAGAGAGCTTAAGGCTCAAATGCAGGAGCTTCTTGATAAAGATTTCATCCATCCTAGTGCTTCCCCATGGGGTGTTCCTCTCCCTTTTGTTAAGAAGAAGGATGGTAGTATGAGGACTAGTAATTTTATCTTAAGCCATAAATGAGTGGATTGATACTAGAATGACTAGCTTATGCATAAAGAAAGTCCCATTGGGTATAATTGGGTGAAGGCAATTGAAGATTTTAGTGAGAAAGTGCGTATAAAGTTGGGCTAGTCCTTTGAATTTGATGGGTATACCTGAGTTGAGGTGTCATGCTAATGAAAAGGTTGACTTCATAGTGATAGCCAGGGCTAAACAAGCGTAGGTGTTGTAAGATATTTTGATGGATTGTGATGGAATAGAACTATATAATAAGATTTTTTGTTAAGCAAATTTTGTATAGTAATTACAACTTGTGAGTATCTAAGGTTGTGGTTTTCTAATATTTGATAAGTAACGTGGTTGTATGGAAAGTTTTAACAAATGGTGGGACACCACTCGAACAAAATTTAAAAGGGTAAGAGTCATAATGAAGAAAACTAGTGGGATGTAGTACAATCTCTAGAGAGAGGCGAAGGCAAGAATATGTTATTTAATTGCAAATGCTAAAGAGGTATCTTCAAAGGGGTAGAGAATTGGGTTCGCAGGCGTGTGAATTCATTCATTTTTCTTTGGCTATGGTAACAGTGTCACGGGTCTATTAGATTGGTTAAAAACTATTGAAAAAGACTTGAAAAGAGTGTACATAAATTAGCTTGAGTGGGATGATAAGTACTTGCTTTGTTTTGAGATTAATAATAAGAGTGATTGAATATTTAGAGAAAGATATTGTAAGATCGATGGAGATGCGATCAACGATAAGCGAAGATCAATGAATTCATTAAAATCTTCAAGATACAAGCTAATGTTAATAGATAAAGGGATTGTGTTATACTATTGAACTTAAAAATCAGATTTTTCATTGTTAGCCTATATTCGTGGTGATATATTTTGTCAAAGTATGAATTGGCAAGGAGAGAAATGATCAATTATATCCGGTATTGAGCATTGGAAAGGACTTACGCCTAGGATAAGTCTTAAAGTTTATTACTGTTGATTGTTAAGTACCTAGGAAGGGTTTTCATTTAAAAGTGTTTGTTTATAGTAACGTAAATGGTCGGAGTGTGCATGATCATTGTTAGTATTGAGAGTGTGGAATTCAGGGGAATGAAGTGAAGAGTATGTGGTGTCAACTTCATGGAAATGATTGGTATTGACTTTTCTAAGGAAAACCTTTAGTGTTATTTCGTAAAATTCTTACGTGACCATCTATTTTGTTTTGTACATGGTGGTGAGTATGTTTCACTAGTTATGATCACGTGTGTTTTCATTTTTGTGGGTAGATCCCTAGTGGTGGATCAGGGGTACCAATTCTACGATGTTCTCTTGGTTGAGAGGGAAGATTAGGAAGATTTGGTTATTTCAAATGACATATTTGGTGTTGTCTTGGAGTTGTTGAAGTAGTCTAGTACTGCTACATGTACCATTTTTCTGAGGAGAATTTATAGAAGAACTACCATGTGTATGTATGGTTGTCCGACAATTTTAATATTCATCCTGTCGTCAAGGTCATGTAACAATTATTTCTTATTTAATTTAGGGATCATTGGGTCGAATTCTATTATTTTTTAAGGGTAATCTACAATCACAATTACTAAATCTAGCATCTCGATAGTACTTTTAGAGGGTGTTTATGCTTGGACATACCCCTCAATAAGTATCTGATGTCTAAAGATAAAATTTTTTGTCACTTAAGCTCATGGAAATTTATGTTGTGAGATGGAGATGCTGATAAGAACTATGATTCGTTGGGTAATATAAGTGTGTGGTTGTTGGTTCAGGTTCAATTCTAATTGTGGAGTGTATTGATTTGGAATATTATCATGCTTAAGTGAGAAAGGATTCATTCTGATGATTGTGTCAAGGACCTTGATAATATATTGCAGATGTGTGTACGATCAAATTTAGTGGTTGTTGGGAATTACTTTTGATGTTAGTTAAGTCTACATACAACAATATATATCACTTGAGTAATCAGATGACTTCAGTGAGGCATTGTATGAGAGGGGATGTAGATCATCCATAGGATGGTTTGAGAATGGAGATGTAGAACCGTTGGAGGTTGTTTTTGTGAAGGATGCTCAGGATATGGTGAGAAGTATCCAAGCTAAGGTACTAGTAGCCTAGAGTTGACAGAAAAAGTATACGGGACAAGTATCCCCGGTAATTCGACGGTTCAGATACTACTCTACTCTTGCTTTAGCCCTTTTATACTAGTTTGTCACTCAGAGATGTGTGATCACTAAATTTGTATCTATTTTAATGACATGTTCCCATCGTTATGGAAAAGCCAACAGGGAAGAAATGGGGCCGAAAAAACTTTTTGTAGTAACTTGGCATTTCTAGCCTAGTCCATATTTGGATGAAATCTGAGTCAGTTAGGTCAAGGGAAATCTGGTATTGAATTATAGATTTAATAATGAATTTGATGATATGAGTGGATAGCCGAGATGTTAAGGAACCTGTACGACTTCACATAATCGAATTCTCCTGAGTAGAACTCCCGAAATTGATCTTTGCATGAAGGGGTAGTCCTTGAACTTCATGAGTTGGAAGTTTGTTGTAAAAAGGGTATTTGGAACTCTAATTTCGTCTCTCGTCCCTGCGTAAGCCGCTAGGGTGGGATTAATTCCGTCTGGGTTGGCTGCTGTGGCGGCACAGTTGCGACTTAAGTCAGAAATAAACCCCAAAAATGTCATTATTCTACAAACTTCATTCTTAAGATCTAGGAGACAAACTAGAGCAAGTTCTTGATGCTTTTCCACCACTTTTTTCATTAAAGGTAAGGTTTTTACTCCTCTAATCCATTTTACAATCTATAAAACTTATATTCTTTGTTAATTACTATTGGGGGAGGGTTTATGAACTGAATTGGATGGTGGGAAAAACCCTAGTTGTCCCTTAGGATCATGGGTTTGATCTATGGTTATTGAGTTTGTTATAATCCGGTTAATTAGACATTTGATTGTTTATCCTTATGTATATTAACTATTTCTAGACCTAGAACAAACGGGAAGAATCCGAAAAGTGAAGATTCAAGTGCCACAGGGGATTCAAGCTTGGATTTGAGGTAGGTGATTGTTTAATTTCTTGTTTGCATAATATGTGTTGGTAATTGCTTCATTGTAACTGATGTATGTATGTGAATGAAGCATTGTTGATCAAACCTGATTAGATGAGTCTGAATGAATAAATGTATGCTATGATTCAACATTGATTGCATGGTTTTAAGAATGTACATATGAGTGTGATTGTGATTGGGGTTATGTTGAATGGATCGGGTTTCATGTTCTGACATACGAACTTGGATCGGGTGCCACATTCTGGCGCATATATTGGATCGGGTGTCATGTTCCGACAAACTAACGTAGATTGAGTTCCACATTTCGACACATATATTGGATCGGGTGCTATTTTTCGGTGCATATATTGGATCGGGTGTAATCTTTGGCACACTATTTGGGATTGGTTACCACATTCGGTACCCTAACAGTTTGGATATGGGTTCCATGAGAGGACCCTTGAATTAGGTTTTGTGAGAGGACAATTGAAATGTGTTGTGTGTCTACTTGTGATGATTACGTTCATATCTAATGATAATTAATATTGAAAGACTGTATGCTGCTCTAAAATGATAACCACCATGTATATATTCTGTGTATATCATATTTACTTTGTTGTGACTACTTATACATGCGTTTACTGGAATAGCCATGTGATCCTACCACTACACTATGGTTGAGTACATATACTATACTTTCTCTTTATTTGTTAAGTATAGGGCATCCTCAGGCCGCTACTAACAGACCTCATTTAAGAGAACACTGATCGAGACCAGATTCAAGGGTGAGTCAGTTCTTTCAAGCTGCTATAGATCCTTCGTATTTTGTTTAGTCCATTCTGTTTGGACTTAGACATTGCTTTAGTAGTTTTTTAGTTGGGTTATACCTATTTTCTTTAGACTTGTTGAAATTTAGATGTTTTGGTACATTGACTTTCAGATTCTAAGGGTGTTTTCTGCAATGTTTTAGTAATGGGTTGTTAGACATTCAAAGTTTATGGGGACTTCACTCTATTTCTACATTCAAACCTGCTTCTGTATCTTTAAATGCCTAGTTTTTTTGTTAAGTTGTTTAGTTTGGGTTGTAGTGATGGTTCTCCCACTGGAGGCTTAGTGTGGGTGCTAATCACGACGGTTTGGGTCATGACATTTGGATACATGATCTTGCTTCTTACTCTTCCAATATAGCAATGATTTTCCAAGAAACGTGCACCAACCAATGATTAAACAATGAGTATATGGACATCGTGCCTATTAAGAATCACTAAAAGCATAAATAAAAATAGTAAAAAATCAAGGAAAGAATAATCCATGAGTAGATGTTCTTAGAAAATACCTAATGATGAGAGGAATTGTCCTAAAATTGAGATTTTGGGGAGCTTTCCTACATCCCATGTATGTGATGACAACAAATTAGGTGGAGGTTTCATATAAATATCTTCTTCAAGATCACAATGGACAAAAGCATTTTTGACATCCATTTGATGAAGAGACCAATTTTGTGAAGAAGAGATGCTAATAACCATTCACACCATAGTCAATTTTCTACTGGTGCAAAAAGTCTCTTCATGGCCCACATAATTCTCCTATTTATTACCAAGAACAACAAATTAAACTTTGTATTGATCAAGAATTCCATCAGAATGAATTTAATTTGAATAAGCCCATTTACATCCAATTGGATGGACATTTGAAGGCCATGAAACAACCCCATGTGTTATTTTCTTGAAGGGCCAAAAGTTCTTCATCCATTACTTTCTAGCAACACTCATACTGGCAAACTTGTGAGTAATAAGTTGGAGCAGAAATGGTGGCTAAAGTAGAGCAAAAGGCATATTAATTGGGAATACGAGATACTCTAATTGATCGCCGAGTAGGCTTAGGAGGATTAGACCATGAAGAATTCTAAAAGTCTAGTTATGGTGCGGTCTCATGTGGATAGGATAGAGGACTCAATCAATAATGTACAAGAGACATATCAATATTGACATTTTTTAAACTTAGGAACCCCATTTTGTAGTGGTGTATATGGACAAGAGCTTTGTGAGATAGTTCCATTCTCAAGAAAGAAATCTTTATAATTCATAAGAATTATATTCTCCACCACAATCAAATATTAATAATTTGTTGCCCGAATAAAATTGAGTCTCAATGTAAGCCAAGAATGTCTTGAACATGGAAAATACGTCGTGTTTGGATCGAAGAAAATATACACAAGCAAACCGACTATAATAATCTATGAATGTCACCAAGTACCTGAAATGAGCATGAGAAACAATTGGTGAAATTCCCCAAACATCACTATGAATAACATTAATACACTTTGTAGCATGATTACCAAAATTAGGAAAAGGAAGAGTTTTACTTTTTCCTAATTTAAAAGTAGAACAATCAATGGAAGCAACTGAAAATTGAGTTTTATTCCCCAATAAACAAGAATTTGATAAATGAGACAACACAATAGAATTTGGATGTCCTAGACGCTTATGCCAAACCTCAATCTAATTAGTTGTAGAAGTACAAACAAAGGGTAGAATAGGAGGAATGAATAGTGTGTAGGAAACAATCTTCCAACTTTAGGCCCCTTTGCAATTATCATACCTGACACCTGATCCTATAAAAGACAAAATTACGAGAAAAATTCACATCACAATTGTTATCCACCAATTGTCCAACTGAAATAAGACTAGTTGAGAGCTTTGCTCAAATAAAAGCATTTTTGAATGTTGGAGTAATCTCCCTAACCATGGTAACCGGTAAATTACTACCATTTACAATCTATAATTCTGATGGACCTTGATACTCACAAACATTTTTAGTATGCTTTTTTAGTTGGTCATAAAACATTTGTAACAGTTTGAAAAGCAATTACCCAATGGTTTTGAAGGCATGTCGGACATACTTTATTAATGTGTGTTGTTTACAATAATTACACAGCTTCTTATAACAATTGCTAGTAATATGACTATATTCCTTGCAAATGTAGCATTGAGTTCTAGTCATATCTCTTCCCTTTCCTTTCCTTGAGAAACAAATGTAACAGTGACATCATTTTATTTCTTTTAAAAATTTTGTGTGACAAGATGGTGCTCTTAATGAAGTAGTTCCATAAAACAAACATCCAAGGAGGGAGATGGATCATACTCATCAAGTTAGAGCGAATACTCTCAAACTCGGACCGTAATTTCATCAGAAAATTATCTTGTTTGCTTTGCTCATGAAATGCCTCAATTACAAACAATGATTAGAAGATATTTTTTCATAAATAGTATCTCTAAATTCAGCCCATAATTATTGAAATCCATAATAACAATCCTTACCAAAGAGACCTCATTGAGAGTAGTTAGCAATTTCAAACTCTAACTTAAAGCATCTTATTTTATTATCTTAGTTCTAAACCTTTTGTATATAATCCCACATAGCCTTAGTTATCTAGTAAGGTCGTTGATTAGGAACAATAAGAGAGTGAATTTCCCTAAAATCCATATCATTACCTGGTCATCTTTAATCCTCCAGTCACCTAACTTGGTAGGATCAGTAGAAGTAGGACCGCTACCATCTATATGACCCCATATATCTTTTCCGGTGATAGAAAACCGAAATTGAAATTCCCAAGAAGAATAATTATTTCCAATGAAAAGAACACGGACGGATTCAAAGAGATGTGAATTCAGGCATTTGAATATCTACAAAAACTAGAAATACAATGAATCAAGAAAAAACGAGAATGACCAAGATCAAGAGTCCTAGGTGCTAAGGACTAATTGTCGATGAATAGTCAACAAAAACAAGATTTTTAAAAAAAATCTACGAAACAAGACAACAAAGAGAAGGCTCTAATACCACGTATAGATTTTGATGAATGCCTCTCAAAGTGAGAGTATTTTCTTTATATGGAGAGTTTATGTTGGAAAGAAAAAGGAAGTGAAGGAGAAAGTGAAAAGAAAAATAGAGCAAAAAATGGAAGTAAAAACTACTGGAATGTTTTTATTTCTGATTAACAGTGGAAGCAACAAGCCTGCCCATAAATAGACTTACTATAAAACTAAAAAAACTAAAATCTAGGTCCACTTACCCACTAACTACTAATTAGCTACTAATCTGCCACAATAGCTAAACATGCTAAGATAAAAGAAGCTAACTAATAAACCACTGAAGACTCGGTCAAGTATCTGTTGAATCACTTTTCAATACTCCCCCTTGATTTAAAACAGTAGACTCCAAGTTGTCTTCTGAAGAACTTGTGCTTTGCTTGCGGAAGTGACTTCGTAAAGATGTATGCTGCTTGTTCATTTGTATCACAAGACTTCGAAGTAATTTCTCTTGTAGAAACAAGACCTCTAATATAGTGATAGAGAATATCAATGTGCTTTTTTCTGCTATGAAATGATGGCTTCTTCGTCATCGCAATAACAGATATATTGTCACAAAAAATCTCAGTTGCACTAATTGGTTTTTGATTAAAATCTTCAACAAGTCTCCTTAACCAAACTGCTTGACAAGTTGCAGAGGTTGCTGCAATATATTCAGCCTCTGAAGTTGATAAAGCGGCCACTTCTTGCTTCTTTGAACTCCATAAAACTGCTGTAGACCCAAGATTAAACAAGAAACCAATGTGCTCTTTCAATCATCAATGTTGCCTGCGTAGTCACTATCAATAAGTAAAATTTGTTACCTTAGAATACCAAATTCCATGCTCTATTATCCCAGCGATTTATCTTAGTACTCTCGTTGTTGATCCAAAGTGAAGCTTGCTTGGATTGTGCATAAATCTTGATATAATACCAACAGAGAAAGCAATATTTGGTCTTGTATGAGACAAGTAATTCAAACCACCAATCAGACTTCTAAAATAAGTTCAATTTCTCATTTTTGAACCATCATCATGACACAACTTCTCATTAATATTCATCGGTGTAACAACAACTTCACAATTCATCATAGTAAACTTTTTCAGAAGAACCGTCGCATATTTTTTTTTGTGAAAGAAATATGCCTTCGATTACCTATTTCACCTCAAGCCCAAGAAATAATGCAACAAACCCAAATCAAACATCTCAAAATTCTTCATCATGCAGTCCTTAAAATCAGTAATCATAGACTCATTCGAGCCCTATATATCATATCATCAACATAAAGACATACCACCAAAAAAATAATTTTTTCCTTCTCATTTTACATAAAGAGTAGGCTCATTGTTACTCCTTTCATAACCATTATCATGGAAATATGAATTAATCTTGAAGTACAATGCCCGCGACACTTGCTTTAAGCCATAGAGTGCCTTTCGTAACCTAAAGACCTTATCTTCTTTGCCATTTACGACAAACGCTTCAGGTTGTGCGACATAGACTTCCTCCTCCAAATCACCATTTAAAAGGCAGATTTAACATCAAATTGGTAAACTGGAAACCTGAAATTAGAAGTCAAGGCTAAAAAAGTTCTCACAGTATCAAAGCCAGCAACAGGAGAAAAAGTTTCTTCAAAGTCAATACCATGCTACTTGGAATAACCTTTTGCGACGAGCCTTTCCTTATGTTTTTTGATGATTCCATCAGCATGATACTTGTTTCTAAACACCTATTTGATCCCAATAGTTTTCTTTCCTTGATGCAAATTTACCAAGTCCCATGTGTGATTCTTTTGAATAGCCATCAACTCTTCTTCCATAGCCTTGCTCCATTTATCCTCTTTTTTTAGCATTTTCAAACAGTTAGGATCTGAAACAAGTAAAGAAAAGGTACAAGATGTACTGTTAGCATATCTAGGATTTTGTTTCCTATCTCTTGTTGATCTTCTTAATGGATTTGGCTTAGCGGAGGGTTTTTCCAATGTTGGAGAAGTTGCTGGTGCAATTGATCAGGTAGTTGATGGATGAGCCTAAAATAGATCTGTTGCATACTCATAATCAATAATATAGTTAAAAGGTAACAATTGAATGATTGAACTTTCATTTGCAGAATTAAAATTCCAACTTGCATCTTCATTAAACACAACATACATTTTCCTCACATTTTGTAAAATGTTGTCCCAAGCTTTGGTTGAGTTTAGGGGTTAAACATCGAGGTACGATCCCACAAAGGCCAACCAAGGATCCTTGAGGGGGACCCTAAAGCCTAACCCCAAGACCCCAAAGAAAAAGAAAGTTTCCTAAAGTTTGGTGACCTACAGAAGGGGACCACACCTCGTAGATCCATCCATCCCATGTGGATGGCTTCCGTAGGTCAAGCCCAAAAATTAACAAACTCTAACCCAGACCAAGGAAAACAAGGACGACTCATGGTCCCACCCAAGGTTCGTGGGTGGTGATCGTGAGTCACTGCTGGTTTTGCTGGTTTGGCTCGGCTAAGGTAAGGGCTATTTGGTAAATTGTTTTTATGATTAATTTGGTTAATGGATGGTTATTTTATGTTAATTAAATTATTTTAAGATATTTTAAACAATTAAACTATATTTTAGATTTCATTATTTCAAAACACCCCAATGTTAGAAATCTTTCGTCTCAAAAGTTCTCTTTCTAGAAACCTTAATTGGGGGTGAAGGATTAAAGCTCTCAAGGTCAAGACTTCAAGTGTTTAAAGGGATTTTCGTGGATTTCTTCCATTAAAGGTATGTTAGTCTTCATCCTTGACTTAGTTTCTCTCAAAGAGCCAATTTCAAAAGTGATTTCAAGTCTCCAATGTTTTCCCAAAAACCCTAGTTGTCAATCTATGCATGGGTTCGATTGTAAACATTTTCTAAAGGCTTCATTGCATTGAATTATGAATGAATTATGGATTTAAAGATGAATTAAGATTATTTATCCCTTGAACCCCTGATTTTCCCCAAATTCTTAAGTTCTGATTTGTGAATGGGAATTGATTGATTATGTAAGTATGTTGAATTGTCTATGTTTATATTGAATTAGTTATTGAATCATGTCAAATTAATTATCTATTGTATTATCTTGGATTTATGGGTTGATGTTGCTTCATAGCCTATTAAGGCAAGTTCATGAAGGATCTACGTATATTTATGATGTGAAGTATATGTGTGTGATCTCAATGAATGTATTATGATCATGTTCAAAATGAAATTGTCCTAGTATTGAACGCTTATGAATGATGAGGTTATATGTGAAATTTTATTCTCACATACACACACACTCATGAATGACTAATGAATAAAGTTCTGTAATAATGTTAATGATGAAGTATTAATTGAAAGGCTATTCTCAAGTGTACTCTAATGAATGATAATAACATGTTGTGAAAGGACTTTCCCACAATATGGGGATTCTTATGTGAAAGGCTATTCTCATCTTTGAATCTATGAGCTTTCCAATGAATGAATGTTGGGTTTGGGATTGATACTCATCTATGAGTTGAGCTGAAGAATCTAGTAACAATCCCTTATCCAAAAAAAAAAAAAAACTAATGAATGTAATGATTGTTAAGTATTCCATGGGGAATAATGCTAAGCACCTTCATGATATGGCTTGAGATGGATGCTCATTTGTGAGTTGAGGCGGGATATCTAGTATCAAGCTCTTGAGATAGGTGCTCATCCGTGAGTTGAGGCGGGGTATCTCTTAGAAATCTCCCAATCCCTTAAACTATGTGCCCACATAGGTCTTTCTAGTGGATCCTCCTACGCTAAAAACAATGGTCCTACCTTAGGCAAGTAGGAATCTTTTATCTGGTGAGGTGACACCAGGATTCCATGAATTGCTCACATGGTCTATGTCGGTTAAGGCTTACCCCCACAAAGAATGTTAATGAACTATGACTTCTCAAGAATGCACTACATAGTGTGGGTGGTAGTATTGGATGTCATCTATCCATTGCACAAGTAGGCTTTGAGAGGGGTTGTGGTGTGTTCATTTATAATGTTAACTGTAATGAATTTACTCTTATGATAATGTAATGGGAATGTTTGTTTAATGTTGGCTTAATGAATACATGTGTTCAAAATGAAGCTAATGAAGAATGTTGACTTAAATGCTTATATGTTATGATGGATGCTTTACTTGGATGGTATTATGAGTTACTTCCTTGTTATGACTTGTTGAATATGAATATGCCTTGGCTAGGGTGTCTCCAATGGACTACTTAGTGTGAATAGTAGTATGGGATTATACTCATACTTTACAAAAGTATAACTTAGGGTTTGCTTAGATGATGGTTCCTAATGTGTTGATATGACTTATTAAATGTTTATGTCTCTTATGTATGAGTATGGTGTGAACATGGAAAGGTCGAATGATAATTTCACTTTTGGTGACCTTGAGGTGGTACTTAGTGTGGATAGTGGTATGGGATGCTATTCATGCATTGCACAAAGTATAGCTTGAGGGTTACTTGAGGTGAAGGCTTAATGTGAAGGTAATGGTTTATATGTTGATTTTTTCTCTAATGTGAAGAAGTGACTGATATGTTGATTATGTCTTATAATATGCCTCTTATGATTATGTTCATGAAGTTTTCCCAAAATGGCATATATCATGACTTTCAATTAAAATGTCCATTTTAAGCATGGTTTTTGAATGGCTATCATACTTAGTACTTAATTGTGCTAACCCATATTCTTCTATGTTTACTACAAGTGTAGGTTCCGGCAATTTAGTGGTTCTTTCTAGTTGAAGCTTGGAATTGAGATTCTCCAAGACAAAGTGGTCTGTCCTCATAGATCGAGGACAAGTAGTTCATGTTTCCTTACTTTTCATGTAATAGACATTTGTTAGTATTTCGATTGTAAAGGGTCGTGTCCCTAATTTAGTTTTCAAGATGCTCTTTTAGATGGACGTGTGAGACAATAGACTTCCACTACTTTTGAATGTTTTAAATGAGTATTTTGATTATATGGTTTTAAAAGAAATGTTTTAAATTTCGCACTATTTCTAAGTATCCTATGCAATGAAATGCTATGAGGCTTGTATGAGACCCCTTTAGGGTCACGTACGCCGTGTCGCATCTAGGGGCTAGCCTTGGGTTGCGACAAACACGGTATCAGAGCACAAGGTTTTGAAAATGGTTTTAGGATTGATGTCTCACAAGCCATGTCTAGTATAGTCTTTTTCATCGGTGTGAGTCATGACACATATATGAGCAAGAGGCTATAGGATGTTAGAAAGTTACACTTCTTTCATATTCTTAAAGTCTTGCCTTAGAGTTTAGCTCTATGAGTGTTCTTTTCCTAATCCTTCTCTTGTGCTTATAGGATATGAATACATGAAGGACACCCGCAAGAAGAGTGGAAGAGGAGATTGTGAGTGAGGGAGTTCCTTTCCAAGATCCCCAATGTCCTCAAGGTAACCAAGTTCCTCAAAGCAATCGAGTTCCGATTGATGCTCTGGCCATGATTAATGAAGATATTAGGTCGGCTTTTCTAACCTTAGCTCAAGCTATTATAGCCCAAGTTAATTGGGATATAAGGCCTAGAGTGAATGATAATGAGAGTACTATGGCTTCTAGGTTGAGGAACTTTTTGAGGATGAATCCTCCGGTGTTTCTAGGTTCCAAGGTGGTATAGGATCACCAAGAGTTTTAGAATAAGCTGTATAAGATAGTTAATGCTATGGGGGTTACTTCTATGGAAAAAATGGAACTAGATTCCTATCAATTGAAAGATGTTGCCCAAGTTTGGTTCACTAAATAGAAAAACAAAAGGCCGGTAGGAGCCGGTCCTATAGAATTGGAAGAGTTTAAGAAGTCTTTCCTTAGTAAGTACTTTCCCCGTGAGAAGAGGGAGGTTAAGGTGGAGGAGTTTATAAATCTCAGGCAAGGAAGCATCGTTGTGGAGGAGTACTCCTTGAACTTTACCCTATTGTCTAAGTAAGCTCAATCGTTGGTGTCAAACCCTAGGGATGAGATAAGTAGGTTTGTGACCGGTGTAGCCAACCTAGTTAAGGAAGAGTGTCATACGACAATGCTCCATGATGACATGAACATTTCTAGACTTATTGTGTATGCTCAATCTATTGAGAAGTCCAAGCTTGAGATAAAGAATAGGGAGATTAAGAGGTCTAGGTCCGATGAACAAAGTCAACCAAGGTCCAAAAAGAGGTTCTACAACCAAGATTCCCTTATTCTCAACAATGATAGGGTGTCTAACCTGAAATCTCAAGAAGGGAATGAAAGCAGTTCTTCTGTTGAAAGATCTATATGTGCTAAGTGTGGGAAGCAATATCTGTGTAAGTGCCTTGCTGGCACGGATGGCTGATTTAGGTGTGGGAAGTTGCCCAACACTCTCGGCAAAAGAAAGAGATACCAAACAAGCTTCTTGTGATGGCCCGAATCTTAATGCTCCAAAAAGAAATCGTTTTTACGTGCTTCAAGCTAACAAGGACAAATGAGCTAATCCAGATGAAGGCACCGATATGTGATAGTTCCTTTTTGGTTGTGAATGTTGTGTTGAGGTTCCTATGTTGTTTTTCATGTTAGCCTTAGTTGGGTTTTGTCATAAGTGGGGATAGTATGTTGAATAGTAAGGTTGTGAGAGTTTTGATATCCTTATCTCTTTCCTTCTACTCTTATTCAAACTTGAGACCAAGAGTTCCTTGTAGCTTGTTTCATATTTTAGAGTCATGTCTAATTATGCGTTTCCATGGTCCCCTTATGTTATGCATGTTCTTGATGAGTTTATGTTGGAATGAGAACATGAATTTTTATGAATTATATTGCTCTTGTTGAATTGCATTTAGTATGATTTGTGTATATGCTTCATGACGTGAAATGTTGAACATGCCTAAATGTGCTTTTATGAAGAAATGGTATAATGTGCTTAATGATGTTGTAATGAGCATTATATGAGTTGGAGAAGGTAATGCCTCCAATGAAGTGAGTAATGTTGAAGTTATGATGCATAATGAGTTTGTAGACGTAGTTCCTACCTTCTTTTGTTGCATTGAGCTTATTGATGTGGCCTTGAGGTTTCCTCCTAGTTTTGTGCATTGTTTATGATATTGTATGCATGATGGGGTGCTATTCTTGAGTCGTTAACCCTTTATTATGTTAAAAGTGTCATTTGAGGACGAATGTTCCTAACTAGGGGATAATGTAACGACCCGTAAAATGAATAGGTGAATCTAGAGCCTAACCTGTGCATCTTTGAGTTGTTATGAGGTTACATGTTGTAAAATGTTGTCCCGAGGTTTGGTTGAGGATTTAAGGGGTTAAACGGCAAGGTATTACCCCCCCCCCCCAAAGACCAACTAAGGGTCCTGAGGGGGACCCTAAAGCCTAACCCTCAAGACGTCAAAGAAAAAGAAAGTTGCCTAAAGTTTTGTGACTTACGGAAGGGGACCACACCCCGTAGGTCCATCCACGGCCCGTGGATGGCCTCCGTAGTTCAGGCCCCAAAATTAGCAACCTCTAACCCAGACCACAGACAACCAGGACGGCTCGTGGTCCCAGCCACAGTTCCTGGGTGGAGGTCGTGAGTCACTGTTGGTTTTTCTGCATTGGCTCGGCAAAGGTAAGGGCTATTTGGTAAATTACTTTATGATTAACCTAGTTAATGGATGGTTATTTTAGGTTAATTAAAGTATTTTAAGAGCTTTTAAAGTATTAAAATCTATTTTTGATTTCATTATTTAACCTTACGTCAAAGTTAGAAACCTTTCCTCTCAAAAGTTCTCTCTCTAGAAACCTCCATTGGAGGTGAAGGATTCAAACTCTCTAGGTCAAGACTTCAAGTTTTTAAAGGGATTTTTGTGGATTTCATCCATTAAAGGTGTGGTATTCTTCATCCTTGACTTAGTTTCTCTCAAGGATCCAATTTCAAAAGTGATTTCAAGTCTCCAATGTTTCCCCAAAAACCCTAGTTATCAATCTATGCATGGGTTCGATTGTAAATGTTTTCTAAAGGCTTTATTACATTGAATTATGAATGAATTGTGGATTTAAAGATGAATTAAGATTATTTATCCCTTGAACCCATGTTTTCCCCCAAATTCATAAGTTATGATTTGTGAATGGGATTTGATTGATTATGTAAGTTTGTTGAATTGTCTATGTTTATATTGAATTAGTTATTGAATCATGTCAAATTCATTATCTACTGTAGTATCTTGGATTTATGGGTTGATATAGGTAAATAGACTATTAAGGCAAGTTTATGAATGATCTATGTATATTTATGATGTGAAGTATGTGTGTGTGATCTCAATGAATGTATTATGATCATATTCAGAATGGAATTGTGCTAGTATTGAAAGCATATGAATGATGAGGTTATATGTGAAATGTTATTCTCACGTACACACACACTCATGAATGACTAATGAATGAAGTTATATGATAATGTTAATGATGAAGTATTAATTAATAGTCTATTCTCAAGTATACTCTAATGAATGATAATGACATGTTGTGAAAGGACATTCTCACAATATTGGGGTTCTTAGGTGAAAGGCTATTCTCGTCTTTGAATCTATGATCTTTCCAATGAATGAATGTTGGGTTTGAGATGGATACTCATCTATGAGTTGAGGCGGAGTATCTAGTAACAATCCCTTATTCCAAAAAAAAATGAATGAATGTAATGAATGTAAAGTATTCCTTGGGGAATAAATGCTAAGCACAGAGTGGATATGGCTTAAAATGGGTGCTCATTTGTGAGTTGGAGCGGGGTATGTAGTAGCAATCTCTTGAGATAGGTGCTTATCCGTCAGTTGTGGCGGGGTATCTAGTAGAAATCTCCCTATCCCTTAAACTATGTGCCCACACAGGTCTAGCTAGTGGATCCACCCAAGCTAAAAATAATGGTCCTACCTTAGGAAAGTAGCAATTCCTTATCCGGTGATGGTCACACCGGGATTCCATGAATTTCTCACATGGTCTATGTTGGTTAATGCTTACCCCCACAAAGAATGTTAATGAACTATGGCTTCTCAAGAATGCACTACTTAGTGCTGGTGGTAGAATGGGATGTCATCCATGCATTGCACAAGTAGGCTTTGAGAGGGGTTTTGGTGTGTTCATTTATAATGTTAAGTGTAATGAAAGTGCTCTTTTGATGATGTAATGGGAATGTTGGTTTAATGTTGGCCTAATGTATGAATGTGTTCTAAATGAATCTAATGAAGAATGTTGACTTAAATACTTATATGTTATGATGCATGCTTTACTTGGATGGTATTATAAGTTACCTCCTTGTTATGACTTGTTGAATATGAATGTGCCTTGTCTAGTGTGTCTCCAATAGAGTACTTAGTGTGAGTAGTTGTATGGGATTCTACCCATACTTTACATAAGTATAACTTAACGTTGGCCTTGATGATGGTTCCTAATATGTTGATATGACTTATTAAATGTTTATGTCTCTTATGTATGAGTATGGTGTGAATATGTAAAGATGGAATGGTAAGTTCACTTTTGGTGACCTTGAGGTGGTACTTAGTGTGGATAGTGGTATGGGATGCTATTCATGCATTGCACAAAGTATAGCTTGAGGGTTACTTGAGGTGAAAGATTAATGTGAAGGTAATGGTTTATATGTTAATTTTATCGTGAATGTGAAGAACAGACTTGTATGCTGATTATGTCTTATAATATGCCTCTTATGCTTATGTTCATGAAGTTTTCCCAAAATGGCATATATCATGACTTTCAAATAAAATGTATGTATTAAGCATGGTCTTTGCATGGCTATCATACTAAGTACGTAATTGTGCTAACCCATATTCTTCTATGTTTACTACAAATGTAGGTTCCAGCAATTGAGTGATTCTCTAGTTGAAGCTTGGAATTGAGATTCTCCAAGACTAAGTGGTATGTCCTCATAGATCGAGGACAAGTAGTTCATGTTTCCTTTCTTTTCAATTAATAGACATTTGTTAGTCTTTCGATTGTAAAGGGTTATGTCCCTACTTTAGTTTTCAAGATATTGTTTTAGATGGCCATGTGAGACAATGGACTTCTGCTACTTTCAAATGTCTTAAAGAGTATTTTAATTGTATGGCTTTAAAAGAAAAGTTTTAAATTCCGCACTATTTCTAAGTATCTTATGCAATAAAATGCTATCAGGCATGTATGAGACCCCTTCGGTGTTATGTATGCCGTGTCGCATCTAAGGGCTAGCCTTGGGTCATGAAAAAACTGAACTGAATGCAACGACCAAATGGTAATCATGGAGATAACATGTTTAACTATAAACTGATATAAATGTTGAAAACCTGGTGAAATACACTAAGAGTCTGACTATTGGAGCTACTATTAACTGACATAAACCACATGAGCTAAACGTGGAGTCTGATGTGTACGCCATATCAAGAGGACCCAATATGCCTTGTTAGGAGTATAAATGCATGACTGGTGTGATCACTAAATCTGGTGCCCAACATAGGGGACTTTTAATCATATGGAAGAACATAGTTCTTGGACTATGAGGGTACGCTGAACCCTAGTTCAACTTGGTGCTAAGCCTACTCCGAACTGAAAATGTAGCTGCCAAAATAGAACTGAAATACTGGATAGCTCAAAGTTTTGACATGCAAATCTAATAATGCAGTCCTTATGTACTGATAATGTAACATTTGAAATCTAGAGCATGGTTATCGGTTTATTTGACCAAGAAAGCATAATTCATGAACTAAGAGAATTCATACAATCTAGTGTTCTGAGTTTCATGCAAGGAACTAAGCAAACTTTCCAAGAATCAAGCTAATTAGATTTAGGATACTACAACGGCTAAATCACAATATCTATCCAAGGATTTAGAAACCCTAGATTTGAACAAACTATTGAAAATCAAGAATCTGACTGAATTCTAGGTACATAGCAGATGAAAGGAATCCACTAGTGAAATCCCACATACCTGGTGATGAAACTTGAAGGACGACTCTGCTTGTTCTTGGGAAACTATGCCTCTTTCTTCTCAGTTTGCTCTAAGTTTAGGTGAAAAATTGTTTAGGGTAGGTTTTGACTAGAATATTACGCTTCAACTGAGTAAATGTGCAGTTTAGGGATAATATAATTATTAAAAAACCCAACTACCCCTAAGTTAATTTTCAACTACCGACCTACGGATACTAACCAACAGACCGTAGTCTTATCAATGGTCCATTCTCATGTGCATCATCTTGCTCAGAGAGCTAGAACTGGGATCATGAAGCACAGGACCTCAACCATGAATTATGGTCTAACCGATGGTCGGTAGGTCAGGCCGTGGGCTTAGACTTTCTGGGCAGTGTTGGGGTGACCAATCACGGACCATACCTATGGTCCTTGGTCCCATCCATGGGTTATGGGTTACCTCCGTCAGTGGCATCTGCAATTTTTGAAAAATGTTATTCCCCTTTCTCAAATCCGAGGTGTTACATTATCTCCTCCTCGAGAAAATTCATCCTCGAATGAAGTCTAAACACGCTGAGTATGGAGGGAAGGAGCTACAATCCCTACCACTAAGTACTAGTAACAGAAATTTAACTGAATTGAGTTCTAAGAGTCATGCAAACATATTGAAATACAATAATAACTAGAGGAACAATGTACTGAGACTGAATTTATGCAAAAGTAAACTGAAAGAATGGAGAGAAACTATTACCTCAAGCTGAAATGGAATTGGAACGAAAGAGGTGAGGATACTTGACCATCATGGTTACTTCTGCTTCCTATGTAGCTCCCTCTATGGACTAACTCCTCCACAAAACATTTACTGAAGTGACTTCCTTATTTCTTAACCTACAAACCTGACGTTCAAGAATCTCAACTGGTACGTCTTCATAAGTGAGACTATCTATCACAACTACACTCTCTAATGGTACTATTGATGCATGATCACCCATACACCTCTTCAACAATGAAATGTGAAAGACTGGATGAACCGTTGCTAGTTTCGCTAGAAATTCTAACTCATAATCCACATTACCAACCCTTTCTAAGATTTTGTAAGGACCTACATATATAGGACTGAGCTGCCCTTTCTTGCCAAATCTCATCACCCCATTCATAGGTGACACATTCAAGAAAAAACCCAATCATTGATATCAAACTCTAAGTCCCTTCTCATCACATTTTCATAGGACTTCTTTCGACATTGGGCGGTCTTTAGTCTATTTCTAATAAGTTGAAATTTTTCCATAGCCTCATAAACCAAATCTGGCCCAAAATCCTACTTCACTTACTTCAAACCAACCAATCAGGGACCTGCATCTACGCCCATATAGTGCCTCATACGGGGCCATCTAAATACTAGAATAAAGGCTATTATTATATGCAAACTCTATGACAGGTAGGTGATCATCCTAACTTTCCTTAAAATCGATCACGGAAGCTCTCAACATGTCCTCTAAGGTCTGAATGGTACGCTCTACCCTACCAACCATCTGTGGATGAAATGTTGTACTGAGATTTACCCCTGTACCAAGACCTTTCTGAAATGATTTCTAGAATGGGAGGTAAACGGAGGACCTCTATCTGAGATGATAGAAGAGAGAAACCGACATAAATTTACTATCGCATTGATGTTGAGTTAGGCATAGTCCGCTGCTAAATGTGTAGTCTTAACAACTAAGAATTGAGAAGATTTAGTGACTTTGTCTACTATCGCCCAAATGGAGTCATGTTGTTTGCGAGCATGAGGTAAACCCATAATGAAGTCCATTTTTATAACTTTCCACTTCCATGTAGGAATGTTAATTTCTTGAGTCATACCTCCTGATTTCTAATGTTCTACCTTAACTTATTCACAATTAGGACACTTACCCACAAAGTCTGCTATAACCTTCTTCATGTCGTTCCACCAAAAGACTTCCATAGATCACAGTACATCATAGTGCCATCTAGATGAATAGAATACCTGGAGTTATGGGCTTCAGTAAGGCTATGCTGCCTCAACTTACCCACCTTAGGAATACATAAGCGAACCTGGTAATGAAGCACACCATCTCCCTTTTGGGAGAAAACCTCGACTTTCTGCTGATGAACTGCACCTTTAAATTGAAGTAATATAGGATCACAATCTTATTTTACCTTAACCTCTGCTACCACTAAAGATTTTGATCCATTCTGAACTATCACACCACCATTTGATATGTCGGTAAGGCAAACTCCTAAGCAAGCAAGCCAGTGAACATCTTTGGCTAACTCTTTCTTTTCTTCCTCAACATGTGCTACACTACCCATAGATAGTTTGCTGAGAGCATCAGCCATTACATTGGCCTTACCAAGATGGTAAATCACATTCATGTCATAGTCTTTGAGGAATTCAAGATATCTCCTCTAACGATAATTTAGCTCATTATGGGTGAACACATACTGGAGGCTCTTATGATCGATGAACATATCTACATGAACACCATACAAGTATTATCTCCAAATCTTTAGGGAAAATACTACAGTAGCATGCTCGAGGTCATGAGTCGGGTAGTTCTTCTCATGGACCTTAAGTTGTCTAGAAGAATACACTATAACCTTACCTTTTTGCATCAACACACAACCTAGGATGACTCTAGATGCATCACAATAAACCACATAACCATCTAAACCATCAGGTAGAATCAAGATAGGAGTTGTAGCCAACCTAGTCTTCAGTTCTAAGAAGTTTTTCTCACATTCATCTGACCACTGAAACTTGTCCCTTTTCTAGGTCAACTCAGTAAATGGGGAAGCTATGGATGAAAATCCTTCCACAAATCTTCTGTAATAACTTGCCAAACCAAAGAAACTTTTGATATCTATTAGAGAGGTGGGTCTGGGCCAATGCTGTACCACTTCAATTTTCTGAGAATCTACTCGAATCCCTTTTCTATTTAGCACATGTCCAAGGAAAGTGGCCGACTATAACCAGAATTCAATTTGTCAAACTTAGCGAATAGTTGTCGATCTTTGATAGTTTGCACAACAACTCTCAAATGAGTCATATGCTCTTCCTCACTCCGAAAATAAATGAGAATATCATCAATAAAGATGATAATGAACAAGTCCAAATACTATTTTAACACCCCGTTCATTAAGTCTATGAAAGGTTCAGGAGCATTGGTTAGTCCAAAAGACATAAATACAAATTCATAGTGACCATATCGAGTTCTGAAGGTTGTCTTCGTGATGTCACTATCTCTAACTTTAAGCTGATTATAGCCAGATCTGAGGTCTATCATAGAAAAGAAACTAACACCTTAAAATTGGTTGAAAAAATTATCAATCCTGGGGATGGGATACTTACTCTTGATTGTGACTTTGTTCAACTAGCACCCTGATGTCACCATCTTTCTTTTTCATGAATAGCACTAGAGTACCCCATGCAGAGATACTGGGTCTAAGAAGCCATTATCTAGAAGTTCTTCCAGCTATCTGGAGCTATTCTATAAGGAGGAATTGAAATGGGAGGGTATCTGGAAGGATATCTATTCCAAAATTGATTTCCTTTTCGGGAGGAACTATAGGAAGATCTTTTGGAAACACTTCTGGAAACTCATTTACTACTGGGACTGACTCAAGAGTTGAGGTTTTGTAGTTTGAATCCTTGACCCAGACAAGATGATAGATATACCCCTTATAGATAATCTTTCTGGACTTAGGGAAAGAGATAAATTGACCCATAGGCACTGAGCTACTACCCTTCCACTCTAAGATTGGCTCGCATGGAAATTGAAACTAAATGATTCTAGTTGTACAATTGACTGAGGCATAATAGGAATGTTACTAGAATATCTATGAGAACCCTTCTCAGTCTCTACTCCAGTTGGTGACCCAGTTGTAGCTAGACGGGTATACAGAAATTGCCCTGTCACAGTCTCTTAGAAAGTCACTTCAAAAGACCTTGTAGAGTTATAAATGCTAGATTTCGATATCATTTTATGCATGGATTGTTTACTGTATACGGAGTTACTAAAGATAGAGTAGCCCCTAGATCTAATAATGCATAAACATCTAAATGAAAGATTCATAATGTACCAATGGCCATATTAGGAGAATCTTTCTTGTCCTGGAGAGCATACAACCTATTTTGGTGCTGACCGCCACCTGTACCAGATGAAGCACCCTGCTAAGTTGGATAATTTGTTGGTATTGCTGGAGCTGTAGATTGAGCCCTATTGTTGTTACCTCCTTTCCTTTACCTGGCAGAAGGGAAATCCTTCAACCTATGGCAAGACTAACCATACCCAAATCACCCCTCTATAATAATAAGACGCTTATGCGGATAGTTCTTACCACATTTTGGGGAAGTTGGAAAAGTTCGATTACCTGAAGCACTCTCTTGAGACTTAGAGCTTGGTTCCCTACCTTTCTGATCCTATCGACACCTGGGAGATGGAGCACAAGCTGATGAAGGTTCTAGGGATGTAGATTTCTACTGAAATTATGAGCGATTTCCACTGCTTGACTTATGCTGACAGTACTCATAGTTGCATATTCTAGCCTTTTTGTTATGCTTAGCCATTTCCTTAAGCTTATCTCTTTCAACCTGCTGAGCGTGAGTCATTACCTTGGAGATATCCATATCCCCTAATAGCATAGCATTCCTACACTCAGTGTTCACCAAATCGCTTACCTTAAACAAGAACTTGCTTATTTGTGCCTTTGGATTAGCAACCATGGGTGAAGCATAAGTGGAGATATGAGTGAAACTCAGTCAGTACTCTTGGACTGACATTGTCCCCTGCCTCAAATTCATAAACTTTTGAGCTTTAGCATCCCCTCAACTCTCTTGAGAAGAACCTGTGTAGAAAAGCTCCAGTAAAACAATCCCAAGTCACAAGAGATGCATCCGCACCCCTATTGTCTTTCCACTTAGTGAACCAAATATGAGCCATATCCTTAAACTGGTATGATGCCAACTCCACCCTTTCATTACTAGTCACTTGCATCACCCCAAAAATCTTCTTGACCTCATCAATGATATTATTTTGGTCCTCACCAACCTGCGACCCTAAAAATTTAGGCAGATTCATCAAAAAAAAGCCTGAACCCTAGTTGCAGCTGATTCACCATTCAAGTTTGTAGGAACTAGGCCTACTGATTATTTGATTGGCTACACTCTGAGGCAAGAGCTCGATAACATTCTAAAATTCAGCATTCATAGCCTCATGGTTCGAGATAAGAGGAACTACATTAGCATTACGTGCATTAGCACTCTGAGCATTAGCTCTATAGGAAGCCATGATCTAAAATGTATAATGAAATATTAGAATAGAGAAATTGGATCATAGCTCATGCACGATAAGAGTCGCAAAGAAAATGAAGTTTTTTATTAAAACACTCTGTTTCCTCTCTCTCATAGATGTGGTGCGATTCACACCCATGAAAGAGACTCTACTTAGTGTGGCTTTCAGACATCCTAAGACTCTTGAACATAATGCTATGATACCAAGTTTATCATTCTCCGAGTCTACCCCTTGATGAAACACGGGACCTAGGATCATGAGTGACCCCAATCTAACCATGTGTCTGGCATATATCAAGCATACTGATAATAACTAAAAAAATATACACTATGCAGAAGCTAAAACGATAGATAACTAAATATGGGGAATACCCAACTAGTCTAAATAAAATAAACATGCTAAGAGTTTAATAATAATGAAACATAAACTTAATAAGTCAAGTTAATTCTATTACTATGTATGAGAAGACTCTAACTTATTTGAGTTGCTGGGACATGCCCCAGCTAACTCTAATAGAAATTGAAAACTGAAAGTAAAGACTGAAATGGAAAGCATATCTATTGTCCTCGAAATGTGAGGACTCACCATTAAAGCTGCTGAATACGGACCGAGAATTAATCTAAGTGTGATTTTGATGCTGAGTACCTTAACCTACATCATGAAAGGATGTAGTGTAGAGTATGTGTCACTACTTAGAATGTACTGAGCATGCAGGATATAGATACTAAACTAAACAAATATATAAGCTAGACAATGCATAACAGAGCAATGATATAATCTGAAACAAGATATAGGTATGTACTAAAGTATAACTGACAAGAACTAAACTCAATCCAATGACCAAATGCTAATCATGAAGATAATAGGCTGAACTGTAAACTGAAATAAATGTTGAAAACCAGGTCAAATGCACTAAGAGTCGGACTGTGGGAGCTACTATTAACCAACATAAGATAGGTGAGCTAAACATGGAGTCTAATGTATACGCCCCATCGAGAGGACCCAATATACCTTGCCAGGGGTATGAAGGCATGATTGGTGTGATCACTAAATCTGGTGCCCAACAAAGGGGACTTATAATCCTACTAGGGCACGTATTTATGGGACTATCAGGGTAGGTGAACCCTAGTCCCACTCTATGCTAAGCCTACTCCCAACTGAAAATGTAGCTGACACAATATAATTGAAATACAGGATAAGTTAAAGTTCTGACATGCAAATCTAAGAATGCAACACTTGTGTACTAATAATGTAACATTCCAAATTTGGACCATGGTTATCTGTTTAACTGACCTAGCAAGTATAATTCATGAACTAAGCAAATTCAAACAAACTAGGGTTATGAGCTTTATTCAAGGAACTAAGAAAACTTTCCAACAATCAAGCTAATTCGATTTAGGATACTACAACAGCTAAATCACAACAATTATCGAATGTTTTAGAACCCCTAGGGCTCAACAAAATATGGAGAATCCAGAATCTGACTGAATTCTAGGAACCTATTGGACGAAAGGAATCCACTATTTAACTACCACATACCTGGTGACGAAATTCATGAAGAAATCCTTTGGAATTTGGAGGTGAAACTTGAAGAATGCCTCTACTTGTTCTTGGGAATCTGGCTCCTCATTCTTCTAAATTTTCCCTAAGTTTAGGGGAATAGTCATTTAGGGTAGGTTCTGACTAGAAGTAGTTTATAGATTAAATAATTAAGAAAATACCTAACTACCCCTAAGATAATTGTCCACTACCGACCTATAGACATGACCGATGGACCGTGGTCTGATAGATGGTCTGTCGTAGTGGTCTATCGTGTGGCTCAGAGAGTTGGAACTAGGATCTTGAACCACAGGCCCTCAACCATAGATGGTGGTCTGACCGACGGTCTGTAGTCCAGGCTGTGGTCCTGGACTTTCTGGGCAGTCCCAAGGTAACCAGCCATCGACCACACCTACGGTCCATGTTCCTATCCACAAATCATGGGTGGCCTCCATTGGTGGCACCTAAAACTTCTAGAAAATGTTGTTATTCTCATTTCTCAAATCTGAGTATTACAACTTTCCTGCAGCGACCATACATTATTTATCATATTTTGGGAGTAACAACTAGGTCACTTGGTTGTACATTTTGTTTTTATGCAAAATTTTGTACTTCAGAGCTTCAAAACCTTGAAAAATTGATTTAGATCATAAGTTTGGGATGATAACCTCGTAATATAATTCATATAGTTCCATCAGCTCCAAAAGGTTTGTTTAAGAAAAGTGGCATGGTCAGTTCGACTCTCGATACTTTAAGCATGAGTTTATGAAATTAGGTATGTTAACTTTTATGTATTGTCCTAAGTTAGACCTTGGCCAGCATTCTTGTTACAAATTCCCGAATGAAAATATCTACAGCGCGGTTAGCTCTGGAATGTCTAGTTTAGTCTAGAATGATCCTTCATGCATATTTTGAGGCTCTCGATCTAATTTTGAGGCCTATTGTGGATTTTAACTTTAAATGTAGTTTTAGTGTGGGGCCCACTTTTTGTCAAGACGAACTCATATGGTGTTTCTACTACTTTATTTAGTCTAGAATATCAAATTTGGCAGAAAAATGTCCTTTGTATTTGGGGCCTTGGGTAATGTCAACGAAGGCCAGGTAGCCTATCTAGCGCGTTCACAGTGCCTGTATTTGTGCAATCCCTTACAACGTTTGTCAGGCCACGATCCTCTACCACCCACGATCGAGGGGACCTTGATGCATTTTCTTATTACTATAGCTTCATATAGCTATGTTCTAAAGGAACTAGTTTTTTTCTCCATTACTATCTTGCATATGCTTCATCCTTTCTAATGCAATTTACTAACTTTAACCCGGAGGGAGGGGGGATGCAAGTAATTAGATATGTACAAACATATTATAAAGGTTAATTGAGATAGAGTTGTACATATTTTTTTTCTTAATCACATTAGGAGAAAATTTACCCATAAAAGAAATTAACATTAAATTTAAGCGCATAGTTGTTTTGCATCTGTCTTTAGATTCAATCTATTTGTATAACTTTGCGATCGAAGTGGCATAATGAGTACACGAGGTTTTTACTTGATCCATCATTTTCACATAGTCTTATAAATATTTCAATTGATTTGTAATTAAGGTTACACAAAATTGGAGCCAGAAAAGGAATAGATCGAATTTGGGGAAGTACTCTATAAAGCTAATATAATTGAGTAAATTTTTTTTTGTTTTATACAAGAAAGGATCCCCATTTGTGTATGTGCTCTTGATAAAAAATGGTACTCCATTTCAATACATGAGTGGATCGTACCGAAAAATCTGGCTCAATTTCTCTTGGAATCCTTAATTTGTGAGTAAAGTCAATAGATATTAGAAAAAAACTTGTATAACAGAGATTCCATCATCTTGTAGAGAACTACCCTATAATTAAGTGATGCCGCCCTCGTTGGAAATAAAAAAAATATTAATTAGTGCATACAAAATTTCTTTGATCATTCACTAGGTCAATAAAAGACCTCAATCGACTTACGAATCAAGACTACACAAAACTTCACAAATGACTAACGATAAAAAAACAACAATTCTGACTGAATAATATAAGAACATCATATCCTATAAGTTTTTTGTTTAAAACTTTAGATAAAGGGATGACTGAAGACTAAAAACAACTAACTTAATAACAATGTTGAGAATTGACAATATTAGAAGTTTCAACCATGGGTAAAGTTTACTCCATGCATAGATCCAAATTCAAGAACTCTAGTTACACTCAATGATAATTATGAGTTTAAGAACTTTCCTCCTCATCTTTCTCATGGACATCATTTAAGTAAATCTTGAGACGCTAGGCCATTAAAACACTTCTTATTTTTTCTAACTTTTTCCATCTCCAACTTCATTATCAGCATCTGCTCCAATATGTGCTTCTCTAAATGTATTTGTGAGCCAAGTTGCATTATCTTATACATTTGTATTTATTTTTTTTCATTCCCATTCAATGTTTGAAACTCTTTACAAAGATCTTCAAAATCGTCAAAGACATTCGATCTTCCCTCAACTTGTTTACGGTGGTGATATTCTAGTTTCACAAAAAAGATTGTAAGTTTATATTCATACTAAAACAAGGTTTTGTCCTTTTCGAAAAACTAACATTACTTGCGTTCTTAGACTCAATCAACTTGATTTCAATCGTTTGCTAATTCGTCAGGCTTTCCATATATTTTCTTTCTTCTTTAATGTTTTTCTTTTGAAATGGAAAACATGACCAAAAAGTTAAACCAAAAGATTGAAATGAAATTAATTGAATTTGAGAAAGCATACATGATTAGTTTCTCAAAAGCAAAAATAGTTTTTCCCAACAAGCAGATAAGTTTGCACCTTGAACCAGAGCAGATGTTGGTGTTACACTATTTTAATCAAGTGGATAACCATGTTCTTATGATTCCACAAGTATAGAAAAATAATTGAATTATTTTTACGTGACACTAGATGATCAACAACATGATTATGCTGATGTCAAATCAAATATCTTTCAGGCATTTAGAGATCTCAGTAAAGAATTACAAACACTGAATAAGAAAGAAAAAAATGAATACAATTGTTTTAGATTATGCAGTCTAGCTCAGAACTACCTCAAGATTAACACATGGAGGAGCATAAGTTGATAATGAAGTTTCAGATGGAGAAGCATAAAAAAAGTAGAAGTGTTATTATGGCCAAGCATGTCAAGTTTTATTTAAATGTTTCCTCTGAGATGGAGGAGGATGACAATTCTTGAACTCATAATTATCATGGAGTTGATAATTGGAGTTCTTGAAATTAGAGTTATGCTTGGAGAAGACTTTACCAGCGATTGAATCTTTTAATATGGTCAATTCTTGTCTTTGTTAATAAGTCACTTGTTGTTAGTCTTCAGTCATCCATTTATAAAAGATTCTTGACAACAAAAAAGAAGGTTGAGGAGATCTTATGTTATTAAGTCTATCATTTTTCTTTGTTGCATTTTTAATTGATGATGTTGCTTTGAGTTTTCTGAATTGGTAAATTAATAATAGCCATTAACCAAAGTAGTGAATAATTTGAATTTGATGGATCAAAGAAAGCATCCGTGCAATGGTTAGTGTTCTTTCATGGTTCCATTTTCAGGGAGGTTGGCACATATACATTTTACTTCAAGGATAGCTCTATGTGAGATAGCAGAATCTTTTGTAATAAGAGTTAGTAAAACATTCATTAGCTATTACTATTATTTTATGTAGAATAGAATGTCGAATAAGAATATATAAATTAGCAATGCAGATAAGAACTATTTAAACACAAAAATATTCTTTCAAAGTAATTAGTTCATGTCTAACACTATATAAATTGTTAATCATCGAATAACAATCCATCACCATTAATTTACCTTGTAAAAACCCATGTATCAAAATCTCCACAGAAATATCTCTACCATAGTGGACCTTGAGATTGCAAATGTGTAAAACTACTAGTCAACTTGGGAGGAAAATTGTAAGTTTGGACTGGATTTGGAAGGTCAAAATGGGTTCAATCAATCAATGAGTCGTTGTCCATCCTAAACCAAAATATGTTGGACTGGGATGAGTTGGATCAAAATATGCTTAAAATAGGTCATAACACAACCTGCCCAACTATTACAAAGATTTAGATTGTTTGTTTATTTTTTAGTCAAGTAAAAAGTTTCCATCATAAAACAAGGCTAACATGTCATATACCAGAGGTATACCAAAAAAAGAGAAACCTACAAACAAAATTAAAGTGTAAAGTAATGCTTGCATTAGTTCTGCTAAGATTATTTTTGTGTTTGGGTTTTTGTAGTAAAAGTAAAGTGCATTCTGTAGCTTCCATAAAAAGTGTTTGTCTAAAAACTATCTTACACACTCTTTAGCTTTGGAAAATGTATGGGGGGAGATTTGTGGGGTGTTAATATCATTAATCTGTCTAATACGTGTGTTGAAACAATTTTTTTACTAATAAATGAAAAATTCATCGTATTAGTAATACACACCTTAATATACAATAGAGGGTATAACTAATGCATGTTTTGTGATACATCTGGCTAAAAAAGTATAACAAAGAAGGTACTAATAATAGACAAGGCTAATGCATGCATTATTTTTCAAATACACTCTACCAAACCACTTTTTTTCTCTCTTTATTACAACAATTTATATTTTTATATATGGTAACTTTAATCTAAATACTCACATGTATAATACAACGAAATGTGTAGTTCCTTTCCAAAAGTATTACAAGCTTCCCTCTTTCTCTACCTTTCTAAAGCCTATAAACAATCATGTTCATCAAAGATGTCATCTTTTAAGCTAATACATCATCTTGTTCCTTTCGTCCTAGAATGGTCAATCATATGCATGTCGAGACAAATTTCCATCTCTCCTCCTTCTTTGTGACATTTCTATCCTTGTTCTAGCTGTTGAAAACCCATGTGATGCTTCCAGGTTTTACCCATATGATTCCTTTTAGACAAATGACCATTCCAAATAGATTATTTGTCCATTTTCAATGTAAGAAAAAATAGTTGGTTGTCTTTTTTAGATCCCTACACAAAATTTTTGGTCTGTATTAACATACCCAATAAATCATGCTATTTAGGGATGGCAATGGGGAGGGGAGAATGTGGGTGTGCGGTTTTAAGGCTATGCAGGGAAGGGTGGGTTTAACGTTGTGCTGGGCAGGTGGGATGTGGGGTGGGTTGAAGTGGGTTTTTCTAAAACTAATACGGGGTTGGGCAGGTTGCGGGTATATGCGATTTTATGTGGGTTCCAACTTGATTTATATTTTTTTTATATGTTATAATAGTGATATAACATTATTTATTAAGATATTTTTTAAAATCTACTAAAATATTCAAGATAGTAAATGAAAATGGTTCAATAAATAAAATATATTTTCTTACCCATTTCCCAATTAACCTCTTAAAAATAAAATTTTAAGTCACTTTCCTATTAAATTAATACAACTTAAAGTAAAACTGAATTTATTTTTATGAATTTTATTTTTAGTATCAGACTTAACTAGAAAAAGAAGATAATTAAAAAAATATGCGGTGCGGGGTGGGGCGGGTTGAAAATAAAAAAAAATGTTATGCAGGGTTGGTCATTGCGGGGCTGATTAAAAATTTTACAGGTTAGCTCAACCCACCCCGCCCCCACCTAAAACCACCCAGTGCCATCACTAATGCTATTCAACTATACATATTATAGTGGCTAGTATGGATTCCATGTTCTTCTTGGAATCTGGAAATGACCTCATTGTGTCAAGCCTCGAAACCAAATTGTTAGGAGTTCTAGAGACGAATCAAGTCATAGGACGATGATCAGGAAAATATAAATCAGTTTACTTCGAGTTTTCTTTATCTTTGTTCGAATTCCTAGAACACTCTATTTTCAATGTAACTTCAACTCATTAAAGAAATATTGAAACATAAGATTTCAATGGATGAGGGAACTCCAATAACATATTTTTTTAATTAAAATATGACCTGTTTTATTCCACAAAATTCCTTTTAAATAGGGAGTCTTACTACACTAGTAAGAAGTCTAATCCTTATGAAACTAAGAAACATAAATCGTCTTCTAGAAAAATAACAATTGCTAAGCCTAAACCCAATGAAAAAAAATTAAAAAAATCCTATTTTATTATAAAAAAAATAAAGCTACTAAAAAAATTATTAAATACTTAATTTAATTGGCTTTCTTCCAAACATATGACTTGCTCACTAACGCAACCACAACAATCTAACTTTTAAATAGACTGAATTTGTACAAATCAGGATGGACTGATTTAATGAATGAGTGGGCCATTAACCCAGTATTTAGGAAAGCACTCGCTTCACCACTTTAAGCGTGAAGAGGAGCTTTACGATGTAAGGGCCTCAATGCATTAGTAAGTTTGAACCAATCACTCATTTATTATAACTGTGATATGGATTTATCAGATAAGGAAGTGTGAAAGGGACTTTTATAAGGGAGATTATATTGGAGTTGAATAAAATGATGAGGAATATAATGGTAAGGGAGAATACAAGATTCTAACAATCATTTCCAAGTAGATCATTTAGAAGAACAGGAAATAAATGTTTAACCATTTATAAATTTGATTTTGTGATATCTACTTTTTAGCTTATAATTTGAACTATTCTCTCTATTTATGCTGGCCTTTTTTCAGTTAACTTGTTCTTCACTTCAATAAAGACAACACTTCGCTTACAATTAATGTTTAAGCAAAGCAAGTCTTGCCACTTTTTTCCACTTCACACTTCCATGAACACTACAATAACCTACCCAAACTTGTATGAATTGGACACATCATATTTTATAAGAGATTTTTAACTCCAATAAAAAAACATAGATAAATTATTTAATTTTATAAACATGAATCGACACCTCCTCTCTTGACTTCTATTGTTTTTATCATAGTAGGGTATAGTGGAGACGTAAATCAATGTTACTAGGCGCTTGAGCAACCATTGTTTTTTACCCACACACTAAATTTTTATGTTGAATACTAGAAATAATATATAAGGATATTGATTGATCATCCGATCTTAGAAAGTAAATTATGATTAAAGACAATTAAGTATCCATGACTCAAAATTCATATTTCACAATGGTCAAACTTAAACACATGTTATATGAATTCCAAGTAAGATATCTACTAAACACATTTTATTTCAGAGCAAAAACATAAGTTATTATCAACAAGACATAAGCTTGACTCAAGAAATTCACCCTATATTCCTAAACATTAAATGCATACTCAATTATTCATTGTTATTGGAGTGTGCAATGTGGATTGAATTTCCAAATCATAAACAACCAGATACACAAGAATCTAAATATTTCAAAGCTTTTCTAAGCTATAATCTACAAAAAGTGAAGAGATTAGCAAATCAATGTTTTGAAGTACCTATCTGACAACTGATTGGGGGTATATATGTGTCTCCATACTTTGCTTTATTTGAGCTCCTCTTCAAACTTCTTCAATATCTCGTTCCACATACCCTACATTAATATAACAATAATTTATAGATATGATCTCTCTTTGGCATAAACAAAGAAGCATAGAATAAGAAAAACAAGATCATAAGACCTTCTAGTGAAGTTCAGTGCGATAAATAAGATAGAATCCATGATTGCCTCAACAAAAGTTCCTGATATTATTATAACATATCTCTATCCCAGAGATTTCATTGCTTTGTTCCTTCTTGTCTCAGTCTCCACCTCCACCTCCACCTGTGCCTCCACCTCTTCCTCAAATTTTTACCCTGTGTACCCTATATCCCAACTATCAGTTTATTGACTCACTCATAAGATAGGGCTCTTCCAACGTGGGCCAAAATTCACTCGTATGATAAGGATATTCCAATGTGTGCCAAAACTCAATTATATGATGGGCTCTTCTAACATTGCCCAAATAAACAAGTTTTTGCGCAGATAAACCATTTTTTAATTGTGGTATTTAGTTTTGTCCTTTAAATTGATTTTTTGATTTAATTAAAATTTGTAGCTCAAAGTATTTTTCGTTATGTCCTAATTTTGGAATGCAGAAATTTAGAAAAAAATTGTCTTGTTTGACATGAGTTATGTAGTATCTAATTCGGAGAGTATAAGTTACTTGTTTAGTATAATTATAGAGAACATTTTATCTTGTCCAATATGAGTTTAGAGAACTTTTATCTTATTTAACAAAAGTTTATTAGGATAATTTATGTCACTAAGAGATAAGTTTGTGGTTTTAAAATTAAACTTATGTATCCATCAATATTAGTTCTATAGAAACTAAGTTATTTTGTAACTTATGTATTTGGACTTTCTAAGGCATAATGTTCTGAAATTGAATTTATGACTCGTAAGATATAATTTGTGTGTTGCGAATGTTTTCTTCTAAATATTTTTTTCCTCGTATGAAATAAATTGTGTCATGCTATTTTTATTTTAATGTCAAGGGCATCTTCAACAAATTTATTTTCAATTACTTAATATGTTTAAAGATAAAAAATAAAATCATCAATTCAATCGATAAAATTGACAACTACCCTAAAATAGAGATATTCAAGCTTGAATGACCTACAAATAAATTCAAAAGTGATGGGCTTTTGGGAGCTACATGGAAGCCCGCTTATTTTAGTTGGAACTCCGATTCCTTTTTTTTCTGTTGCACAACAATGCAAAAATTAAACAAAATGACCATTGAATTATGTTTTTTAGTTTAAAATAACTTTATTATAACTTATAATAAAAATGTACCCCTTATGCCTTCTTTGTTGCTGAAAAAATACATCTTCAGTATCACTCGCTTTGATAGTTGACTTGATGAAGTGTGGATCCTTTAGGAAATAAAAATAAAAAAATAATTTTTTAAATCAATTTTTATAAGAGTATTCTAAAAAATAAGAGTAATTTTATTTATTTGAAATATAACATATTTTTTTAACATTTTAATTTAACATATTCTAAAATCAGTACGCTTAATGAAGGACCACTAATTAAGAAATTAACTTATAATCTATTTAAAGTGCTTAGAGAAGTCCATCTTAACCTTTCAATCAATAACAATGACAGCTAACTGCAACTCACAATTTTAACCAAGAAAAATGAACTTGGATGGAGATATGCAAGCATTCCACTGCGTGAAGGATTACATTTACAAGCACAAGTGATAAAAGATTTTATATGCATGGGTAATCGAAAAGGAGATGAATTCCATGAAAAATTAATTCATCCAAACTTACACTTCACTTAAAAAGTATAAATGGTCGAAATCAAATACAGAACTTAATAAGAGTTGAGGTCGATCCCATAGGGAATGTAGAAGAAATAAGTCTACTAGCTCTTATACTCATTTGTAGTTGATATTTCCAGAAAATAAAAATGTGTATAGTAAATAATGGATTCGATTTAGTGTTCCAGTAACAATGTGTAACTATAATCCAATAGCGTAAGTAGCAAATGACAGTCTCAATGTTTTGGTTATCAAATAAAACAGACCAGGATTATGCTCCCCATGATGTTGGAATTCATCTCAGATTTCACACAGATAACAGTTATTTGGTGTAAGGCATCCGTTATGAGCAAGCTCAGAACACCTAAATGCTTGTCAATCCTATTTGATGAATATCATTCCTCTCCTCTTTGTAACACCTCGGTATTTGAAAGAGCTAAAAATAGAAAGAACTAAATTAGAAACAACAAAATTTGAAGAATTTCAAGTTAAGCTAAAGAAGTAAGTTTTGGGTCAACTTCAAACGGCCATAACATTCCTTACATGATGAGTTAGGTATCCCATAAGCTATTAAATGAAAGTTCTTAGAATCCTCTTTCCAAAACTACCAAGTTTGCTAATTATTAAGCTCGTATGAGGGAGGTATGACTTTTTGAAATGAGGCTGTTCAGTTAAGAAAACTTACCTGGATTTAAGAGAGGTATTTTAGTCTTTTCCTTATCCAATCAAGTTAATTCGTTTCTATTAATTAATTATGGGTCTAAACTGATTTGGTTCTATTTTCCCAAACCAATATACGTCTAGGTTTTTGAGAACAGTTTAAGAAAAGGAGGAAAGGAGAAAGTCAACGCGCTCTTCGAGTTTACTTGCAGAATCGAAGGTTGTTTCGCCAAGGGTTGATCCCTAAAGAAGTATGTGAGTTCTCATATTGTTGGGTTCATTCACCCACACACCAATCATGTTATTTTCAGTGAAGTTTTGTTCATGAAGTTGAAGAATTCGAGTTCTTGATTAGTTTCTTGAATGTATTGTTTTCTGTTCTTGAATTAGGAGGGGTTCATTATTTCTTGTGATAATTTTGAGTATATTGAGGATAGTTTTGAGTAGATTCTTTTGTACTTTTGTTGGGTATTAGAATCTAAGTGATTGGGGAAGAAACCATTTGATTCTAAGCCAATTGGGGTTAGAAAACAAGGAAGAAAATTTGTCGAGATGATGTGGAAGAGGGGTGGTGTAGCGCGCCCCAGATGCACCAGCAGGTCTGGTGTGGCCCACCAACAGTCTACCAAAATGCAGCCTCTGAACTTTAAGTCCTGGCGCTCCACGCTAGTAGTGCGCCCGGGATGTCTGCCCCCACCCTTTGTCCGTCATTTAGCCCACCTAAGTCCATCTAAAGTATACCTTTACTTCCTATTGATTATAACTACTCTAAACTATATATAAACATCTAGAAATCATTCATTAACATGAATTGTTACCTTAAATCCATAAATTCAAATTTAAGGTAGAGCTAAGAGTCAAGTCTTGAGAGTTTTGTCTAGTCTTTTAAAGAAGTCTTGTGTAAACATCTTAAAACTTGTTTTCAGAGTTGAGCATTGAGTTTGAGAAAGGGTAGATCTAAGTTCATTTTCTTTATAATGATATATGGGAACTAATTATTCCCAAGAGTGAATGTTTTCACATTTAAAAAAAAGAGGAAACGCCGATTTCTAAATGAGTTTTCATGAGCAGTTTTGACTTCCATCTCTTTTTAGAGATAGATTTTTGAGTAATAATCTCAAACCACAGAAAGAGGAAATGTTTTCTTTAAAACATAATGATCTAAGTATATTTTGGAAATAATATTGAGCACCAATATGAGGAGAGTTCATACAACTCACAAACCCCATAAACCATATTGCCGATGTAGGTAGAAAGGGTCATACTTTTTATATTATTCCTTAATTATTTTATCATGGACTAGTGGATGCACTTAGTTGAGGAGTTCTATACCCCGACAAGGTATAGGACAGTTCTAGCAACGTTGTTGAGACGTTGTATCATCATATAGCTCATAGTGATGGTTGTTGGTTAGACAATCTCCCAAAGAGAGTTTACTATTTATTTTTCCATACTACTGAGATATTACTGTACTCTTCAATACATTGAGTTGTTATCTACTGTCTTAAATGCTTTATACAAACTGCATTTTATTGTTGTTTTATTACTGCACTGAGTTGAGTATCCATGAGTTGAGTTCAAATGAGGTAAGTGTTTCTTTCAGATTCCAGTTCAAGCTTATATCTTATTTAGATTTCCCCTCAAATGCTCGTACATTCCATTGACTGATGCCATTTTACATGCATCTTTTATGATCTAGTTGAGCTTCAGAGTTTTTGGTGAGCCTCCTTGCTTTCGGAGGATCCCTTTATTTTGTTTTATTATTTTGTTTTGTTAGGATGATCGGGGATCTTATACTGACATCCCTCATAGTATTAGAGTCCTCATAGATAGATAGACACTAGTTCATGAGTTTTTTCAATTTTCAGTATTAAATAATGTTTAAATATTGAGTTGTCTCTTTTGCTAGTTGAATCTTTCCTTTATAACATTCTGAGTTTAGTACATGAATTTATCTCTTGAGTTATTGTAAATGTTCGGTAAAGTCTTCCGTTAGTAGTTGAGCCATGCCAGGCCAAGGGTTCTCTTGAGGCTAACAATGATTCTAGAGTACCAGCCACGTCTAAGGTGTAGGCTCGAGGTGTGACACTCTCGCTCTTAGAGTGTGTACATTATTAACTCTTGTTTCTCCTATATAAAACTATCCCCTCTCGCGCTCAAATCTTCCAAATGAGTTATAGAATATGAAGTTCATTCATTTTTAGATTTTCCTAATCATACCCTTCTCTCCTAGAGGCTTTTACAGCTCGTCGAAGTATTTTGTCTTCAACTTGTGGAGACTTATCGTGGAAAGTAAATTCAAGTTCCCTTTTCTTTTAACTTCTTTATTTCCTTCTCTGTGATAACGCTCAAATATACTCTTCAAAGCCAATGAAAAGAGGCAGCGATTGTCGTCAATAAAAATACCCAACTAAGAGTCACTGGTTGAATCCCATAGAGAATTGAATATTGTAGAAAATTATTTATCAAGAAATTTGGATTGTAAAATCAGTATTTGTAGTAGTAAAAACAAGTGGGTGGATGATTCCACCAATATAATCAAAAGGATTTTGTTATCAATGGTAACAATTAAACTAATATTTCGGAAACTTTCAAAAGTAATAAGTAATATAGGGGTGCAGGGATTGAATATCCATGCCACATGGGGGTAATTGTGTTTCTCTATAGTGGCGAACATTCATTAATCGGCCGGGTCATCTTCATTGATACTAATCTTCATTCGATCTCATAACATCCTTGCATAGAATCTCCTTTCAATTTCATTTATACACTATAGTAAAAAACCAATATCTTACTCTATTCTCTATTTTCAAGCATGAAGAGGGAAAATATATACGACCCATAACCTCTATTTTCAAGGAAGTTATAGACATCAAACCTAAATTACTATTATCAGACCAATTACCCACTCCAATTAATCTCTTTAGAGCAACTATTTGAGATCGGAAGTAGGAATTAAGTTTGCAGCCTTAACACATTAATTAACCTCATGCTAAATAGTCCAAATTCATGTATGAACAACAACAAAATAGTGCATAACATAACCCACAACATTAAATCAACACTCGGCCCCATAATTGCACCCCTATATTTTGGAATTTTTGCTACCCATTAAAAAATAAAAAGAAATTATACCTTTCGTGAAAGTAGTCATGGGTAACATGAAATTAAGCAATTACGAGCAAACCCACTTTGAATTCAACTTCAAATTGTCAATTTCAGAAACAAAGTTGAAAAACCCAAAAATAAAAACTAGAAAGTGTTTTCACAAGGTAAAGTGTTTTTTCTTCACTTGTGCATACACCCAAAACAATTACAACTAACGTGGCCTCTATTATTCACTTTCCTTTGGTTTGTTTATAGTTCCCCAAAATTTGTTCCAAAACTAAATACACTACCCATTTGATGACATTAGTCAGGAATGCCGATCACAATGGGTGGATCACTGATTCCTCTCAAGCTCACCTTTCTTTCTCTAGACTTCAGGTGTTTGAACCTCAATCGGTGAGCTCGTTCGAGTCTACCCTTGACATTAGGTGTATTTCTGAGTACCACCTTAGTTCTCCTTTCAAGCCTTCAAAGTTTCTCCTTGCACTGTCACTTTTGGTGATGGATAACAAGTTTTCCCTTCTTATTCATTGAGTCGCCCTTTATTTTATGAGCTCACCAACCCGCCTTAATTAATGCAAGTGTTGTACATCGTTACTTTGGGTGAGGTCATGCTTACAATGCGATCCACCTTTATTGTTTGGTGGTCATCAGTGTATTCTTTCAAACATTCATCCTTGCCTTTTCATTTATATTTCATAGTTTGTAAGTTATCAAAATATCATTAGAATAAGACATAATAAGGTATTGAGGACATTATTGGTCGAGCTAAATAGTCTTCAGATTAGTGTAAATTTATCACTTATTAATACCTCCAACTTAAACTTTTTTTTGTCCTCAAGAAAATCAAGAACACAATTAGCTCAACATGGATGTATACAAAAATATTCAATAAGAGCGCCTAACATGCAAGTGGCATTACTAGACTACTCTAAACAACATGCTACACTCAATCATGATCAAAATGTTTCAAATGATGACTAGTTGGTTATAACACAAGCTCAGGCTTACTATGGCTTAATTTCTAATGCAAGACCATATTTCAACAAGTACATTCAAGTGCCCACACATCAAGAATGATTGCATGTTCTTCCAAAGCAAAACAACAAAGAAATAAGGAATCTATGCAACTCTCTCTCTCGAAAGAGAAATATATGCAAGCTTAATCCCATAGGTTTGCCCATATTTTTCAATCATCACACAACCTAGTGTGTACAAGATCTCAAGAGTCTTTTAGGCTTGTAATGGGGATGATGGTTAAGGTATGATCAATTTGGCTTAGTGACTTCACCTTTTCAAATCATGGTTGAAATCATCTTAACCTCTTCTCAAGTACTTTTCATTCTTTTTCATTCAAGAGCTCAAACTGACTTTTCACTCACTTTATTCATACTCCCCATTATTTCATTATCTTCTCTTTTTCATTTCAAATATTCAAAATAGCTCACCACAATATTTTTATTTTCCCTTTCCTTTTTATTAGGAGGGGTTCCTTCTTTTTGTAAGAAGCTTCAAAGCTGAGTCTCATTTCATCTTTATTTGCCTTTCATTGGGCTTTCATTCCTCCTTCCCTTCCACAACCCTAGCTTAGGCTTTTGGCCTAAGTTGTATATTCAAACATAACAATGCTTCAAAAAGAATTTTGGGTTACAAGGTAGGGACAATTTAGGTCAAGTTATTTTAATTTTTTTTTTGTCAACAAATGATTTTCGCTCAAACTCATGTCAAAATGGATGCATGCCTTAGAAAAGTAGTCACAAATTATATGAAAATTTGGGTTCTCCCTTAGAATTGTTGCCCAACATCACGATTTAAATTGACAAAGGTTAAGAAAATTAGACTAACAAAGAAAAATCTGGGATTCCACACACATGCTTTCATGTTAGACTAAACCACACATGGCTCATTTAGCACAACCTGATAAGATCAAAAGTGTATGTATGATGTTCATTTCAAGGCTTACATCGAAACAAGGTTAGTCAACAAAAGATTCAAAGAGATATCTCAAAAGTGCAACCACATCTATTTTTTTTGCAAGACCAACACTATAAATCATGCTCATTATGAGTACTATCCAAGACATAGATATTGAACATAATCAATCCTCAAAATTATCAATGTAGACTCAAGAATTTCACAATTTTCAAAATTCATGGGGTAGTTTCAAATTTGAGGGAGAACAAAAGAGGCAACAAGAGATATACACAAACCAAATGAAACACTCTATATAAGCAAAAGTAAAAACTGCAATTATCCAAAACTTAAAAATAACAAATTACAAAGAAAAACGGGAATATAGGCACAAAGTCCCTCACCCCAACAAAAATAAAAGCTATTTTCTCAATGAAAAAGTACAAAGTATGAGAGGAAGAGTCATAATGTCCATTTAACATGGAGTCTCTAGAGGAGTAGAATAATCTGGGGCATCAATGCCCGACAATAGTATCATATGTACCAATAATTTGGCATCAGTGCCTTGCATATCATGGGAGGAATGGTAGAGTCTAATGAGACTCCACAGGTGCCGACTGCGGAGGTTTCCATAATGTATCTTGGACAATCATCTCCTCTGCGTCATACAACGCCATAAGTGTCTACACAGTCCCATGCTCATCCTCATCTCTACTTACCTAATCCTCATTGGTATCCTTAGCCAAATCATCATCGGCCCACTCATCATCATCAACAACATCATCAACAAAAATTGCAACACCCTTAACTATTCTACTTGGTTTCACACTAGAAGAAGGATGACTATTGAGAATAGTTGGTGGCATGGTGGATGAAAAGTCTTGTAGGGGAACATCGCCCTATAGACTCAAAATATCTGTAGATTGTAGCTAGTCTGCATACACTCGTAAGGTAATAAGTTGACCTCTTATGGTGTCAAGCACACTAGAAGTACCCTTGGCCTTCTCTTCTGCCTCTAATTATGGAGTGAGGTTATCCAACCTCATCTTGTGGGACTCAACCAATTTCTCACAATGGGTCAGCCTATCCCTCATAGAGGCCATCACCCTCTCAATTTCCATAACAATCACTGTTGGCATGTCCTTCTCAGCCCCTGATATATTAACGCTTAAGTCAAGCGGGAATGGGAAGTATTGACATGAGAAAGCAAAATAGAAGCAACATTACTAGTAGTATGCGTGGGAGGCACAGTGGGAGATTTACCTTCCTACTCCACAGATGGAGAAGATGTGGTGGTATCAGAAGCCAAAGTTGTTAGATCAACTATGGGCGTCCCACATTGATGTGTTCCCGATCAATGATAGTATCAAGCAATACCACATTGGGATGTCAAAGGATAAATTCATTATGTGAGGACGTGATATTTCTGCTAATGAACTCGAACCTGTATCGGGCCACAAAAACTGCCATTCAAATCCCTTTAAATCTAATATGTCATCCCTTTAAATCTGATATTCTATCACAATATTATTCTCTACAATTACTGCAACAAATCTATATAAGTTCACTTATTTACAACACTATACACATTAATATATACAATCATTCTCTATTATTTCATCATGCTAACATTCATTGTTAATTGACGTTATTCGATAAAAAAGGATCCATTTGCCTAATAGAAATTGATGGTGTTGTCATGCTGTGGATGTTGTAAATGCATCACCTGTATGAAGACCACTAGACATATGCGGAAGAGTAATGACTATTTTATCTACAACTTCTCGTATATAATGCCAATCTTCTTCGTTGCATTTGGTTCTCTCATAACAAACTAGATTAGTATCAATATGAATAACACTAGTATTATAAGAATGGTGAAGAGTAGGATTAGATTGACGATATCCAATCTCAGTAAGTAATCAACGAAGCCATACAATCTCAGCGCAAGTAGTAGACATAGATCGATATTCAAGATTTTGTTGATTATTTGGATACACACCGCTTCTTACTCTTCCAATATATCCGTGCACCAAGAATTGATTAAATGCTAAGTATCAACCCATCGTGCCTATTAAGAACCACTAAAAGCAGTAATACAAATGATGCGAGGAATTGTTAGAAAATTGAGATTTTGGGAGCTTGCATACATCCCATGTAGGTGATGAAAACAAATTAGGTGAAGGTTTCATATAAATATCTTCTTTAATATCACAATGGAGAAAAGCAATTTTGACATCCATTTGATGAAGAGACCTATTTTATGAAGAAATGATGGAAAAAATTGTTCGCACCATAGTCATTTTTCTACTGCTGCAAAAGTCTCTTCATAGCCCACATCATTCTCTTATTAATTTCCAAGTGCAACAAACCAAACTTTGTAGTGATCAAGAGTTCCATCAGAATGAATTTCATTTGAATAAGCTCGTTTACATCCAATTGGACGGACATTTGAAGGCCATGAAACAACACCATGTGTTATTTTCTTTTAGGGCCAAAAGTTCTTCATCCATTGCTTTCTGCTATCATTCATACTGGCAAACTTGTGATTAACTAGTTGGAGCAGAAATGGTGGATAAAGTAGAGGAAAGGCATACCAATTAGGAATACAGGATACTCAAGTTGATCACCAAGCCGGCTTAGGAGGATTAGACCTTGAAGAATTCTAAAAGTTTAGTTATGGTGCAGTCTCAGGTGGTGGATCAGTTTCAGGATGGGGTAGAGTTGGCCAATGTCGTTCATACACAAATCCAAGTTTGAACTAGTTAAAAGAAGATGAAGATTCCTCAAAAATAGGATAAAGAGGATAAATATAACATGACTCACTGTGAGTAAAAAAAATACCAAATTTTAAAGAAAACAACATTTTAGAAACACAAAATTTCTCAAAACATGGATCATAGAAGTAACACCCTGTATCCTAGAATGATCATATTTCAGAAAATCAGAATTTGCAGGTGCCACCAATGAGCACCACCCACAGACCGTAGGTAATCAACGGGCCCTAGATGGGGGTCTGTAGTTTGCCACCTATAGCCCCTCCCCAAAAATCTAGGAAATCTCGACCAAGGGTTGACCCACACTAGGACCTACGGATTGTAGGTGGGACCATGGTCCATTGTTCAAACCCCTAGAAACCAATCTCTGAAGCCAACCAATGGTTGACTAGGATGTACCGTAAGTCCATCGATGGTCCGTCAGTTGTCCTGAATAGCTTTTATATCAAGGTCGTTCCGATCTTTTCCCTATGTGTTGGACACCTAAACTACGTTGTTTAACCCCTAAACTATGTATATTTAGTAAGTTTTAACCTAGTAACTTAATAAGACTTAACCCAAGTCAACTCATTCTCACATATTCATCTATGCTGAACAAAGAAAAGGAGAAAAAGTTGACCAACCCTCTCTAAGAACGGAGAAATGTTTCCTCCAGTTGCAGCCCAGTAATCAAAAGATATCTCCATGAAATTTGTCACTAGGTATGTCGGATTTCACTAGTGGGTTCCTTTCACCCATTAGGTCCCTAGGATTCAGTTATATTCTTGATTCACTATATCATGTTTTGAACTAGGGTTTTTTGAACTTTAGAACAGTGTTGTGATTCAGCTATTAGAATAATCCTAATCATATTATCATATTTTTTGCGGAATTGTTGCTTATCTTCTTGCATGAAACTCAGAACCCTAGCTTTGTAGATTCATTTAGTTTATGAATTACACTTTCTAGGTTAGTTTATTGAGATATATATGCCCTAATTAAGAATGTTTCAATATCAGTATATTAATGTTGCATTTTAAGTTAGCATGTCATTATGTTGAGCTATTGAGTATTACAAAAATTTTGTTATAATATGATTTACTTACACAACCAGTTGGGAGTAGGCTTAATGCCAAGTGGAGTAAAGGTCAATCACCCTCATAGTATAAGAACTACGGACCCCAATAGGATAAGTCCCCTCTATGGGCAACATATTTAGTGATCAGGCAAGTCATACATTTATACCCCCGACAAGGTATATTGGGTCCTCTCGATGGGGCATAAACATCAGACTCCAATGATAGCTCTCGTGGTTTTATATTGGTTAAAACTAGCTCCCATATTCAGAATTTATTGCATTGACCAGGTTACCTGTTACAGTTCAGTATTAAGTCTCAGCATGTTATGTACTTGGTCATTTCATTCAGTTAGCTCAGTATTTAATATATTTAAGTATTTACAGTCAATTCAAATTATATCATTTATCTCATTGCTTTGTTCAGTTATGTATATGTTGTTTAGCTTTATCCTATCCTGCATACTCAGTACCTTTTAATAACCGACACATACTTTGCGCTACATCTTCTCGTGATGTAGGTTCACGTCTTCAGTATTCAGATCATGCATAGATCAGTTCCTGATCTCCAGTTTAGCAGTATCAGTGGTGAGTCCTTATTCTTCGGGGATGATTGACATGTATTTTATTCAGTCATTCTTGTTTTAGTTTCAGTTTTGCTAGAGTTAGCAAGGGGCATGTCCCAGCATCTCTAGTTAGTTAGAGGTTTACTTCTGACATAGTTAGATTCAGTTTTAGTTCGAATTTGATCTTTCAGTTGTTATTGAACTCTTAGCTTTTATATATTTAGACATAGAATGGTTATTCCCCATCATTTCCCTTTACATCATGTTTAAGCTTCTGAACAGTATTTCTATGTTTAATAAATCTTTAAGTATGCTTATGATATGGCAATTTAAGGTTAGCTTGGGGTCACTAGTGATCGCAGGTCCTGTTTTACGTCAAGGGGTTAGCCTTGGGGCGTGACAAACTTGGTATTAGAGCACTAGGTTCAAGAGTCCTATGATGTCTGAAAAGTCGCACTAGGTAGAGTCCCTTTCATGAGTGTGAAGTAAGCCACACCTATGAGGTGGAGGCGACGAAGTGTTTTAGAAAAAACCTTACTTTTTTGGTATTCTTATAATGCGTCGGTATGATCTCCTTTCTAACTTGACGTTATGTGTTTTCAGATCATGCCTCCTCATAGAGCTTACCAACAGAATGTTAATGTCCGTAATGGTGATGCAGTTCCTCCAGTCCTAGACCATTAGGTTTCAAATGCAGAATTTCAGAACGGTATTCAACTTTTGGCCTAGAATGTGGCCAACCAGAGCAATTAGCAAGTTCCAATTCCTCTAAATGGTAATGGTGGATCAGGGACATCTAGGGTCCGTGACTTTGTTAGGATGAATCCACCAAAGTTTCTAGGGTTACAATTTGGTGAGGATCCCCAAAACTTTATTAATGAGGTCAAAAAGATATTTTGAGTGATGCAAGTGACTTGAAATGATCGAGTAGAGTTGGCATCCTACTAGCTTAAGGATGTGACTCACATATGGTTCACGCAGTGGAATCAAAATAGGGGTGAGAATGCAACTCCTGTGACTTGGGAGTGTTTCACCGGAGTTTTTCAGGACAAGTTCTTTCCTAGAGAGTTAATAAAGGTAAAAGCTCAAGAGTTCATGAAATTGAGGCACGGTTCCATGTCAATCTAAAAGTATAGAATTAAGTTCACCCAACACTCCAAGTATACTCCACATATGTTTTTCGATCCTAGGGTTCAGATGAGTAAGTTCCTATTTTGAGTGTCACACTTGGTGAGAACGGAGTGCAAAAATGCTATGTTGTTAGCGGACATGAATATCTCAAGGCTTATGACCCATGCTTAGCAGGTTGAGGGAGATAAGTTTAGGGAGCAGGCTAAGAACAATAACAAGGCTAGGACATGCAACTATGAGTACTCTCAGCACAAATTGGGTGGTGGAAATCAATCGCAGTTTCAGCAAAGTTCTTCAACACCAGCACCTTCATCAACTAGTGTTCCATCCTCCAAGTTTCAACTAGATCAGAAAGGTAGGGCATCATGCTCTTAGTCTTAGAGGAGTGTTTCAGTTACCAGAACCTACCCAACTTGTCCAAAGTGTGGTAAGAACCATCCAAGCGACTATCTTGCAGGAAAGGATGGATGTTTTAGGTATGGTAAGATAGGTAACAAATCGAGGGATTTTCCTTCTTCTAAATAGGGACAAGGATGTAATAACAGTAGGGCTCAGTCTACAACTTCAGTAGCACCAGCAGGTCACCCAACTTAGTATGGTACTTCATCTGGTAAAGCTGGCAGTTAATGGCAGAATAGGTTGTATACTCTCCATGCTCGCCAAGATCAGAAAGATTCTCCTGATGTGATTACTAGTATATTGCGAGTCTTTCATTTAGATGTTTATGCTTTGTTAGATCCAGGGGCTACTCTTTTCTTTGTAACTTCATATATAGCATTAAACTTTAGTGACAGTCCAAAAACTCTCTCAGAACCCTTCTCACTCTCTACTCCAGTCGATGACCCAATTATAGCTAGACGGGTATACAAAAATTGCCCTGTTACAATTTCTTAGAAAGTCACCTCAGCAGATCTTATAGAATTAGAAATGGAAGACATCAAAATCATTCTAGGACTGGATTAGTTACATTCATGTTATGCCTCAGTCTATTGTAGAACTAGGATCATTCATTTTCAGTTTCTAGACTTGCCAATCCTACAATGGTAGGGTAGTGGCTTAGTGCCTATGGGTCGATTTATCTCTTACCTTAAGGCCAGAAAGATGATCTCTAAGGGCTATCTCTATCATCTAGTTTGGGTTAAGGATTCAAGCTCTGAAACCCCAACTCTTGATTCTTTTCCTATAGTTAATAAGTTTCTAGAAGTGTTTCCAGAAGATCTTCCCGAAGTTCCTCACACAAGTGAAATCAACTTCGAAATTGATCTCTTTCCAGATACCCAGCCTATTTCTATTCCTTCTTACAGAATGACTCTAGTTGAGCTTAAGGAATTGAAAGAGCAGTTGAAAGACCTTCTATATAAGGGCTTCCTCAGACCTAGTATTTCCCTATGGGGTGCACTAGTGTTAATCATGAAAAAGAAAGATGGTTCTCTTAGGATGTGCATTGATTATCAACAATTGAACAAAGTCACAATCCAGAATAAGTATCCTATCCTAGGAATGATGACTTGTTCGACCAACTTCAAGGTGCTAGTCATTTTTTGAAGTTAAACCTCAAATTCGATTATCATCAGCTCAAAGTTAGAGATAGTGACATTTTTGAAAACAGTCTTTAGAACTTGGTATGGTCATTACGAATTTGTAGTAATGTCATTCGGACTAACCAATGCTCTTGTAGCTTTCATGGATTTGATGAACAAGGTATTCAAGTAGTATTTGGACTTGATCCTTATCGTCTTTGTTGATGATATCCTCATTTACTCTAGAAATGAGGAATAACACGCGACTCATTTTAGGGTTGTCCTCCAAACTCTCAAAGATCGCTAGTTATTCGCTAAGTTTAGCAAATGTGACTTTTGGTTACAATTAGTTGCTTTCTTTGGGCATATAGTGCATAGTGAAGGGATCTAAGTGGATTCTAAGAAAAAAGTAGTGAAACAGTGGCCTAAACCTACCTCTCCTATAGATATCAGAAGTTTCTTGGGATTAGCCGGTACTTATAGAAGGTTCATGGAAGGATTTTCATCCATAGCTTCTCCATTGACTAAGTTAACTCAGAAAAAGGTTATGTTCTAGTGGTTACATGATTGTGAAGAGAGCTTCTAAGAACTGAAAACTAGGTTGACTACAGCTCTTGTTTTGACTCTACTAGAGGGTTTAGATGGTTATGTGATCTATTGTGATGTATCCAGAGTCGGCCTAGGTTGTGTATTAATGCATCGAGGTAAGGTTATAGCATATGCTTTTAGACAGCATAAGCTGTATTAGAAGAACTATCCGACTCATGACCTCAACCTTGTAGTCGTAGTATTTACCTTTAAGATTTGGAGACATTACTTGTCTGGTGTTCACTTAGATGTGTTCACAAACCATAAGAGCCTTTCGTATGTGTTCACCTAGAAAGATTTGAATCTTCTTAAGAGGAGATGGCTCGAGTTCCTCAAGGACTATGATATGAAAGTGCTTTACTATCCTGATAAGGCCAATGTAGTAGTTGATGCTAAAAGTAGTAGTTGATGCTATTAGCAGACTATCTATGGGTAGTGTAACACATGTTGAGAAAGAAAGGAAAGAACTAGCAAAAGATGTTCACTGACTTTCTCGCTTAGGAGTTTGCCTTATGAACATATCAGGGGATGATTTGATAGTTCAGAATGGGTCAGAATTTTCATTAGCAACGAAGGGTAAGTAAAAGCAAGACAGTGATCCTATATTGCTTCAACTGAAGGGTGTTGTTCATTAGTAGAAAGTTGAGGTTTTCTTCCAAGGGAGAGATGGTGTGCTTCGCTATCAGGTTTGTTTATGTTTTCCTAAGGTGGGTGAGTTGAGAGAACAGATTCTTACAGAAGAACATAACTCCAGGTATTCTATTCATCTAGGCGCCACTAAGATGTACTATGATATATGGGAAGTCTTTTGGTGGAATGGTATAAAAAGGGATAATGCAGATTTTATGGCTAAGTGCCCTAATTGCCAATAGGTGAAAGTAGAACATCAAAGACCAAAAGGTATGAATTAAGAGATTAACATTCCTACATGGAAGTAGGAAGTGATAAACATGAACTTCATTACAGGTTTACCTTTTATCGTTGACAGCATAACTCCATTTGGGTAGTGGTAGACAGAGTTACTAAGTTTGCTCACTTTTTGGCATTGAAGACTACAAATTCGGCAGAGGACTACGCCAAGGTTTACATTAGTGAGATAGTTAGGTTGCATAGGGTTCCATTGTATGGTTATTTGAAGTTGACCCAAAACAGAAGAAAATGATGGGTGACTTGAACAAACTTCTCTTCAGTTCTTTTTGAAACTCGAGGTTCTACATCTAGTGACCTTAACACCTAAGAAAGTTTAAAATCAGCCGAAAAAATTATGTTCACAATGAAGAAGGGTTCGAGTTTTAGGTCAAAAATTTTTGGAGTGTTACAATTATGATGGAACAGATGTAAAACATATTTTAAGGGGCAACAGGGTCTTTATTGGGATGGAAAATCAAACCCCAACGAAACCAAACCTCCCAACCCATTTAAGTTTGAGCGGGCTAGTGACCCGCCATTTCATTAGCTCAACCTATTTCAACCCATTAAAAATTGGGTAGATATGTTACCCAAATGAGCTAACGAAAAATCTTGTCAAAACTTTCTTAATTTTTTTTTCCTCAATTGGATATGTTGTAATATAGCCATAAAAGAGGAAAATATAAATTGATTAAGTATTGTAATAGTTTAGAAGAACAAAAAAATAATTAAGCTTAGTAAAAATTGGGTAGGATTGGGTCTTGACCCATAATGTAACACATTACCTAACCCATTTTGACCCAGAAAAATTTGGGTTGGGTTGGGTTTATAAGTGATTGTTGTTATAACTGAGTATGACTCATCCAACTTTGACCAACCTGTCTAATTACCACCCCTAATTCTATAAGCGTGTATTAAAATTCCTTGTATTACTAATACCTATAAATCCATGGTATTAGTAAGAAACATCTGAGTACATAATTGAGTTTGTAACTAATGTTTGCATTAGTTCTACATAGCAAGTAAAAATGTACCAAACAAGTTATTATTAATACAAAAAGTTAATGCATTCATTATTTTTGTAATACACTCTACAAAACCCATAAGTGCAATTTTTATTCGGGAGTTAAATCTTGAGCGTGAATGACTAAATTTTTGTGAATGCAGCATTGCAGAACTCATGCTTTAAGTTCTAAGTTTCTGCTCTAAAGTTCCTTCCTTTTAGTTTCTTTGTGCTTAAATTTTCCTTTTGAAGAATTTGCCTTTATACTGTCTAACCATTTTCCTATTGATCATAGCCAATTCATTTCCTTCTGCTTTGAGTTTCTGGTAGTGAATTTCTATTCCATTTATGCATAGAACAATTGTTCTTGTTTGGTTTGGGGCATCCGACATTAATATCCAAATTTTGAACTAAGCCTTACATGAATTTAACATTTCTAGGCAAAGAATTGTCGATATTACATAAAGGAAATCTTAAAGATAAATACTTAAAGTAATATAGGCGATGTAAAAAGGGAAGTGATCAGTTAAACAACATACATAATGAAATCTCACTAAGGGGGGTCCAATTTAACAACTTTAATAAAGCTACTCAACACTAAAAAGTAACATTAAATACAATTACTTTAAGAAGGAATCATAAGGACTAGAAAGTGAATGAGCTCCTCCATCTCTTTGTTTCACTGGAGGGAACAACATGGATATTGCCCCAAACAAGAAGAAGGGTGATTACACTGTGAAAGAATACTACAAGTTGGGATTTTCTATGATTAATATTCTTGAAGACTGTACCAAGGGAGGAGGAGGGGGGGGGGGGATGTAATATCATATCATAATGATTTATTGAGATATAGTGTACATATTTTTCCTTGAGTCACATTTGGAGAAACTGTACACATAACAAAAAATTAACATTATATATGCAAATAAATGTAAAAGATAGTTGTTTTCATTTAGCTTTAGATTCAATTCATCTATATTACTTTGTGATATAAATGGAATTATGAGTGGAAGATGGTTTTCTTGTATCCATCACATTTACATTGTTCAATAAAAGATTTTAACTGACTTCAATCTAGACAACACAAAGCATCATTGAACCTAAAGATGAAAATACATAAAAAAAAAAATTGTCTAAATAACAAAAGAACTTCATAACCTATAATTTTATGGAAAAATACTTATATAAATTGATTACTAAGGACTAACAACAACTATATTAATAACAAAGATGATATTTGACCACATTAGAAGATTCAATAACTTCATTCAAGGTTAATGAAGTCTAAAAAGTAACAATAAATGCAACTTCTTCCCAAAGGAATCATCAAGACTACGAAGTCAATGAGCTCCTTTATCTCTTTGTTTCATTAGAGGGTAAAACTTGGATGTTGACCCAGATAGGAAGATGTGTGATTACACTGTGAAAGAATGATACAAACAAGGATGGTGTGTAAATTGTGTGCTTAAGGACTGGCCCCAATACATGTTGGGAGAACTAAAAAACCTCATAGAGTTAATTGTTTTACCTAGACCCCTAAAAAGGTGCATGTGTTATCCTAGATAAACTCACAAAGAGAGGCATTATTCTTATCAAAGGATTCTACCAATGTGAAGAAACTAGTGAAAAGTGAATCATCTCTTTTTGCACTGCCTACTAACAACTAATGTTTGGTAGTTCTTCTTTTCAATGCTTTGTCTTAAATGGGTGTAATGACCCTCAAGTTCATTTATGTGTTAATGCATTTATTAGTCATTAAGAGCGTTCCTATAGCTACCACAAATTATTTATTATTTTTTGGGACTAACAATTGGATCATTTGGTTGTACATTTGGTTTTTACGCAAATTTCTGTGTTTCAGAGCTTTTGAAATTCTTTACAAGATCTTCAAAAGCATCAAAGACATTCGATATTCCCTCGACATGTTTGCGGTAGTGATCTTCTAGTTTCTCTAAAAAAAAATTGTTTTGTTTACATGTAAATAGAAACATGGTTTTACACTTGTGAAAAAATCATAACACCAACATATATTTCAATCAAAGTTGAAATCTTATATGCATACTAAAACAATGTCTATTCCATTTCAAGAAACTAACAGTACTTGCGTTCTGAGACTCAATCAACTTTATTTTAATCTTTTGCTTATTGGTCATATTTTCCATGTATATTTTTTTGTTCATTAATTATTTTATTTCTGAAATGGAAAACATGACCAAAAAGTGTAACCAAAAGATTGAAATTAAGTTAATTGAGTTTGAGAAAGTATGCACTATTAGTTTCTCAAAAAGAAAATTAGTTTGTCCCAACAAGCATATAAGTTTGCAACTTGAACCAGAGCAAATGTTGGTGTTACACTATTTTCATTAAGCGGAAAACCATGTTCTAATGATTCCACCAGTATAGAAAGATAATTGAATTTTTTTACGTGACACTAGATGATCAATGTGATCATTCTGATATCAAATCAAATGTCTTTGAGGCATTTGATGATCTCCATAAAGAATTACAAGCACTAAACAAGAAAGAAACAACTGAATACTATTATTTAAGATTATGCACTTTGGCAAAGAACTATGAAGTTTCGGATGGAGAAGCATAAAAAAAACTAAAAGTGTTGTTATGGCCAAGCATATCAAGTTTTATTTAAATGTTTCCCATGAGACAGGAGGATGATAATTCTTTAACTCATAATTATCATGGAGTTGATAATTGGAGTTCTTGAAATTTTAGGTCACTTTCCTATTAAATTACCACAACTTAATGTAAAAATGAATTTATTTTTATAATTTTTATTTTTGGTATCAAACTTAACTAGAAAAAGATAATATTAGAAAAATTATGCGGGGTGGGTCTATGCGGGGCAGATTAAATATTTTGTGGGTTAAGCTCAACCCACCCCGCCCACACCCAAAAAACCGCCCCATTGCCATCACTAATGCTATTCAACTCTGCATATTATAGTGGCTAGTATGAATTTCATGTTCTTCTTGGAATCTAGAAATGACCTCATTGTGTCAGGCCCCGATACCAAATTGTTAGGAGTCATAGGACGATGAACATGAAAACATAAATCAATTTACTTTGACTTTTCTTTGTCTTTGTTCGAATTCCTACAAAATATTTCGAATATAACTTCAACTCATTAAAGAAATGTTGAATCATAAGATTTCAATGGATGAGGGAACTCTAATAACATGTTTTAAAAATTAAAATATGAGCTGTTTTATTCCACAAAATTCCTTTTAAATAGGGAGTCTTATTACATCAATAAGAAGTCTAATTCTTATGAAACTAAGAAATGTAAATCGTCTTCTAGATAAATAAAAATTGCTAATCCTATTACTTAACAAACAAACTTTAAAAAAAATCCTATTTTATAATAAAATACATAAAACTACTAAAAATATTACTAAATATTTAATTTAATTCAGTTTCTTTTAGACATACGTCTTGCTCACAAACGCAACCACAAAATCTAACTTTTAAATAGACTAAATTTTTAGAGGTTAGGATGAACTGAGTTAATAAATGAGTGGGTCATTAACCTAATATTTAGGAAAGCACTCACTTTACCACTTTGAGCAGATCTCTACAATGTAAGGGCCTCAATGCATTAGTAAGTTTGAACCAATCACTCTTTTATTATAATTGTGATATGGGAGATTATAATTAATAGAGTTGAAGAAAATGATGAGAAATATAATGACAATGGAGAAATACAGGATTCTAACAATCATTTCCAAGTAGATCATTTAGAAGAACAAGAAATAAATGTTTAACCATTAATAGCTTTGATTTTGTGATATCTACTTTTTAGCGTATAATTTGAACTTTTACTTACATATTCTCTCTATGAACACTACAATAACCTACACACTTCCACTTCCATGAACACTACAATAACCTACCCAAACTTGTATGGATTGGACATATCATATTTTCTAGGAGATTTTTAACTCCAATAAAAAAAAAAGAAGAGAAATTGTTTACTTTTATAAACATGAGTCGACACCACTTCTCTTGGCTTCTATGGTCTTTATCATAGTAGGGTATAGTGGAGACCTAAATTAATCTTACTAGGTGCTTGGGCAACCATTGTTTTTTATCCACGCACAATTTTTTTATGTTGAATACTAGAAATAATATATATGGATATTGATTAATCACCCGATCTTAGAAAGTAATTTAAGATTAAAGGCAATTACCATGACTCAAAATTCATAATTCACAATTGTCAAACTTATCGATATATTACATTTTAGCGTGAACAAGCACTAAATAAGAACCTCATGTTATCTGATTCACAAGTATGATATCTACTAAACACATTGTATTTTAGAGCAAAAACATAAGCTATTATCAACAAGACATAAGCCTGACACAAAAATTCACCCTAAATTCCAAAACATCAATTCTAGACTCAATTATTCATTCTTATTGGAGCGTTCAATCTGGATTGAGTTTCCAAATCATAATCAACCAAATACAAAAGAATCTAACTCAAAGCTTATCTAAGTTATAATCTACAAAATATGAACAGATTAGCAAATCATTGTTTAGAAATACCTATCTCTCAAGAGGGTACCAATTGATTGGGGGTATATATGTGTCTACATACATTGCTTTATTTTGAGCTCCTCCTCAAACTTCTTCAATCGCTCATTCCACATATCCTACAATAATATAACAATAATTTATACATGTGATCTCTCTTTCACATAAGCAAACAAGCATAGAATAAGAAAAACAAGATCATAAGACCTTGTAGTGAAGTTTAGTGCGATGAATAAGATAGAATTTATGATTGCCTCAAAAAAAGTTCCTAATATTAATAAAACATATCTCCATCTCGGAAATTTCATTGCTCTCTTCCTTCTAGTCTCTGTCTCCGCTTCCAACTCCACCTCCGCCTCCACCTTTGATTGCTTTTCTTAAATTTTCACCTTGTGTAACCTATATCCCAACTATCAGGTTATTGACTCACTCATATAATAGGGCTCTTCAAAGGTGGGCCAAAACTCACTCATATGATAGGGCTCTTCCAATGTGGGCCAAAACTCAATTATATGATGGGCTCTTCTAAATTGCCCAAGCAAACAAGTTTTGCATAGATAAATCATATTTTAATTGTGGTATTTAGTTTTGTCCTTTAAATTGATTTTTAAAATTTAATTAAAAAATTTAGATTAAAGTATGTTTAGTTCTGACCTAATTTTGGAATGCAGAAATTTAGAACTAAATTGTCTTGTTCGGCATGAGTTATATAGTATCTAATTTGGAGTATAAGTTACTTGTTCAACATAAATATAGAGAACATTTTATCTTGTCTACTATGAGTTTAGAGAACTTTTATCTTATTTGACAAAAGTTCATTAGGATAAGTTATGTCACTAAGAGATAAGTTTGTGGTTTTAAAACTAAACGTATGTATCCATCAATATTAGTTCTATAGAAACTATGTCATTTCGTAACATATGGATTTTGACTTTTTAAGACATAATGATCTGAAATTGAATTTATGACTTTTAAAACATAATTTGTGTGTTGCGAATTTTTTCTTGTAAATATATTTTTCCTCGTAAGAAATAAATTGTGTCATGCAATTTTTATTTTAATGTCAAGGGTATCTTGGGCAAATTTATTTTTAATTACTTAATATGTTTAGAGATAAAAAAATAAAATCAGTAATTCAAAGATAAAATTGACAACTACCCTAAAATAGATATATTCGTGCTTGAATGACCCACAAATAAATTCAGAAGTGATGGACTTTTGGAAGATACATTGAAGCCCACTTATTTTATTTGGAACTCCGATTCCTTATTTTCTGTTGCACAACAGTGCGAAAATTTAACAAAATGACCATTGAATTACGTTTTTTAGTTTAAAATAACTTAATTATAACTTCTAACAAAAATATATCGCCTATGCCTTTTTGTTGCTGACAAAATACATCTTAAGAAAAAAAATGTGGTAAATCACTTAAAACAAAATACATCTTAAGTATGCTTAATGAAGGACCACTATTAAGAAATTAACTTATAATCTATTTAAAAATGCTTGGAGAATTCCATCTTTGCATGTCAATTAATAACAATGAACGCTATCTGCAACTCACAAATTTAACCCACAAGAAGGAACTTGTATGGAGATATGCAAGCATTCCATTGCGTTATAGATTACATTTACAAGCACAAGGGATCAATGATTTTACATGCATGGGTAATCGAAAAGGAGATAAATTCCATGAAAAACTAATTCGTCCAAACTTACACTTCACTAAAGATGTATAAATGGTCAAAATCAATTATAGAACTTAACAAGTGTTGAGGTCGATCCCACAGGGAATGTAGAAGAAATAAGTCTACTAGCTCTTATACTCATCTGTGGTTGATATTTTCGGAAAATAAAAATGCGTACAGTCAATATTGGGTTTGATTTAGTGTTCTGGTAACAATGTGTAACTATAATCGAGTAGCGTAAGTAGCAAATGATAGTCTCAAAGTTTTCGTTATCAGATAAAAGAGACTAGGATTATGCTCCCCATGATGTCATAATTCATCTTGGATTTTGCACAAGTGACGGTTATTTGATTTAAGGCATCTATTACGAGCAAGTTAAGAACACTTAAACGCTTGTCAACCCTTTTAGATGAATATCACCCATCTCCTCTCTCTCTTAGAATGTGTACATTATTAACCCTTGTTTCTCCTTTAGAAAACTATCCCCTCTCGCGCTCAAATCTTCAAAATGAGTTATAGAATATGAAATTCGTTCATTTCCAGATTTTCCTAATCAGACCCTTCTCTCATAGAGGATTTTTCAACTCGTTGAAGTATTTTATCTTCAGCTAATGGAGACTCATCCTGGAGAGTAGATTCAAGTTCCCCTTTTTACCTTCTTTATTTCCTTCTCTATGATAATTCTCAGATGTACTCTTCAAAGCCAATTAAAAGAGGCAGCTATCATCGTCAATAAAAATATCCAACTAAGAGTCACTGGTCAAATCTCACAGAGAATTGAGTAGAAAATTTTTATCAAGAAATTTGGATTGTAAAGTCATTTTTGTAGTAGTAAAAACAAGTGAGTGAATGATTCCACCAATATAAACAAAAGTATTTTGTTATCAATGGTAAGAATAATATATCATATATCATATATCACACACACACACACACACACACACACACACACATATATATATATATATATATATATAAAAGAGAACCTTAGGCCTGCCTACGTGGCGCCACCACAAACCAGAATTCCCTTTCAATTTATTTATTTCCGAAACTAGCCTTCCCCTTTCATGAAGAGTTGCGACTTTAATGAAAAGTTGTGAATTTAATGAAAAGCTGGGACTTTTATGAAAAGTTGCGACTTTATTGAAGAGTTGTGGCACATTTACGAAGGGTTGCCTTTCCAAAGGGTTGCAACTTTTCCAAATAGTTGTAAATTTTCCAATAAGGCACAATAAACATTTGTTGAAATTACCCTTTGTTGTCTATAAATAGAGAGAATATTTGTGTACTTTGCTCTTGTTGAGTGGCTCACTAACAACATTGCTTATGTTACAGAACTTGGTATGTATTTTTACAGTCATTAATTTATGCTTATGTTATTAAGGATAAATGATAAGATGTAATAATTTTCATTTTCCTTTACATTATTAATATTTGTTTTACGTAATCATGTATGTAAGATAATATCATTTTTTCGTTTTAATGACTAATAAATTTGAAGTATTATTTTATAAATTCCATGATATTTTATTTCTGCACTTCTTTCCTCTCATTTTAAAACAACGAAAATTTTGAACCTCTTCTTCTTCTTCTTCTTTACAATTAAATGTTTGTGTACTTTGCTCCTGTTGAGTGGCTCACTAACAACATTGCTTATGCTACAGAACTTGGTATATATTTTTACAATCATTAATTTATGCTTATTTTATTAAGGATAAATGATAAGATATAACAATTTTCATTTTCCACTACATTATTAATATTTGTTAGTACGAATCATGTATGTAAGATAACATATTGTTTTAGTTTTAATGACTGATAAATTTTAAGTATTATTTTATAAATTTCACGATATTAAATTTCCTCGCGAAGCACAGGTAATTTTACTACTTAAACTAATATTTCGGAAACTTTCAAAAGTAATAGGCAATATAGAGGTGCATAGATTGGATATCAATGTCACATAGGGGTAATTGTGTTTCTCTATAGTGGTGAACATTCATGAATAGGCCGGGTCATCTTCAGTGACACTAATCTTCATTCGATTTCATAGAATCCTTGCATAGAATCTCCTTTCGATTTCATTTATATGTTATACTAAAAAACCCAATACTTTACTCTATTCTCTCTTTGATGTAGAAATAGGGAAAATAGATACGACCCATAACCTCTATTTTCAAACAAGGTATAGACATCAAACCTAAATTTCTAGTATCAGCCTAATTTCTTACTCCAATCATTCTCTTTAGAGCAACAATCTGAGATCAGAAGTAGGAATTATGTTTGCAATCTTAACTCATAAATTACCTCATGCTAATAAGCCAAAATTTATGTACGAATACCCACAACATTAAATCAACACCCAATTCCATAATTGTACCCATATATCTTGGGGCTTTAACCACCCATCACAAAAACAAAGCAATTATACCTTTCATGAAAGTAGTCAATGGCAACATGAAATTAAGCTATCACCAGCAAACCCACTTTGAATTCAACTTCAATTTGTCAATTTCAGAAACAAAGTTGAAAAACCCCAAAAAAGAACTAGAAACTGTTATTCACAAGGTAAAGTGTTTTTTCTTTACTTGTGCATACACCAAAACTATTACAATTAACGTGGCCTCTATTTTTCTCTTTACATTGGGCTGTTTATAGTTTCCCAAAATTTGGTCTAAAACTCAATACGCTACCCATTTAGTGACATTAGTCGGGAAAGTCGATAACAATGGGTGGATCACCGATTCCTCTCCAACTCACTTTTCTTTCTCTAGACTTCATGTGTTTGAACCTCAGTCGCTGCGGTCGTTCAATTCTTCCCTTCACATTCAGTGTATTTCTGAGTACCAGCTTAGCTCTCCTTTCAAGCCTTCAAATTTTCTCTTGGCACTGTCACTTTTGGTGATGGATAACAAGTTTTCCCTTTTTAGTCAGTGAGTCACCTTTTCTTTTATGAGTTCACCGACCTGCCTAAATTAATTTAAGTGTTGTGCATCGTTACTTTGGGAGAGGTCATGCTTACAATGATATCCACCTTTATTGTTTGGTGATCATCAAAGTATTGTTTACACTTCTTTGTACATTCTTTGCCATTATTTCAAATTCATCTTTTTCTTTTACTTTAGCCTTCATAGTTGTAAGTTATCTAAAAATCATTAGAATAAGACATAATTAGGTATTGAGGACATTAATGGACGAGCTAAATTGGCCTACAATGAGTGTAAATTTACCACTCATTAATACCTCCAACTTAAATCTTTATTTTTCTTCAAGAAAATCAAGAACACAATTAGCTCAATAAGGGTGTCTACAAAAATATTCAATGAGAGTGCCTAACATGCATTTGTCATTACAAGACTTCTTTCAACAACATGCTACACTCAATCAAGATCAAAAAGTTTTGAATGATGAATAGTTGGGTTTAACACCAGCTTAGGCTCACTATAGATTAATTTCTAATGCAAGACCATTTTTGAATAAATACATTCAATTGCCCTCACATCAAGAACGATTGCATGTTCTTACAAAGCAAATCAACAAAGAAATAAGGAATTTATGCAACTCTCACTCTCTCAAAAGAGAAATACATGCAAGCTTCATCCTAGAGGCTTGCCCATATTTTTCATTCATCACACAGCCTAGTGCATGCAAGATCTCAAGGGTCTTTTACGCTTGTAATAGGGATGAGGGTTAAGGTATTATCAATTTGGCTTAGTTACTTTACCTTTTCAAAGCATGGTTGCAATCATCTTCACCTCTTCTTAAGTTCTTCTCATTCTTTTTCATTTGAGAACTCAAACTGACTTTTCACTCACTATATTAAGAATCCCCATTATTTCATCAACTTCTCTTTTTCATTTCCAATTTTCAAAATAGCTCAACACAATATTTTTGTTTTCCCTTTATTTTTTCATTAGGAAGGGCTCCTTCTTTTTGTAACCACTTCAAAGTTGAGTCTCATTTCATCTTTATTTGCCCTTGGGCTTTCATTCCTCTTTCCCTTCCACACCCCAACTTAGGCTTTTGGCCTAAGTTGGCTATTCAAACATAAAAATTCTTAAGAAAGAATTTTGGGTTAAAAGGTGGGGACAATTTGGCTCAAGAAGTTTTAATTTGGTTTTGTCAACAAATGATTTAGGCTCAAACTGATGCAAAAATGGATGCACACCCTATAAAAGTAGTCACAAATTATATGGAAATTTGGTTTCCCCCTTAGAATGGTTGCCCAAGATCACGACTTAAATTACCAAGGTGTAGATAATTAGACTAACAAAGAAAAATCTAGGATTCCACACACATGCTTTCATGTGAGACTGAACCACACATGGCACTTCGAAATACACTCATTTAGCATAGCTCGAAAAGATCAAAAGCGTAAGTATGATGTTCATTTCAATGCTCACATCAAAACACAGTTAGTCAACAAAACATTCAAAGAGAGCTCTCAAAAGTGCAACAACATGAATTTCATTCTTGCAAGACCAACACAATACATCATGCTCATCATGAGTAATTGTCAAGACATCGATAATGAACATAGTCAATCCTCAAAATACTATCAATGAAAACTTAAGAGTATCATGATTTCCAAAATTTATGGGGTAGTTTCAAATTTGAGGGAAAATGAAAGAGGTAACAAGAGATAAACACAAACCAAATGAAACACTCTAATATAAGAAAAAGTAAAAACTAAGATCACCCAAAACTTAAAAATAACTAAATACAAAGCAAAAGGGGAATATTTACACAAAGTCCCTCACCCTAAAAAAAAATAAAAGCAGTTTCATCAATGAAAAAGTACAAAGTACGGGAGGAAGAGTCATAATATCCCCTAGACAGGCTAAGCTTATGGAGTTCTATTAATGGGAGGAGTCTCTGGAGGAGTAGAATAATCTTGGGCAAAGCTAGACCATAGTATCGCAGGTAGGAGCAATTTGGCATCAGTGACCTACGCATCATGGGAGGAATGATAGAGTCGAAAAAGACTCTACAGCTGCCAACTGCAGAGGTCTCCTGAACGGATCCCTCTAAGGTAGCTTGGACAATCATCTCCATAGTGTCCTGCAATGCCATAAATGTCAACACGATTCCATGCCCATCCTTATCTCTCCTCACCATATCCTTATTGGTCTCCTCAGCCAAATCATCATCGGCCCACTCATTATCATCAACAACATTCTGAACAAAAATTGCAACACCCTTAACTATTCTGTTTAGTTTCACACAAGAAGAAGGATCACTATTGGGTATAGTTGGTGGCATGGAGGATGGAACATCGTGTAGGGGAACATCATCCTATAGACTCAAAATATCAGTAGATCGCATCTAGTTTACATATATTAGAAAGGTAATAAGTTGGCCACTCGTGGTGTCAAACATACTATAACTACCCTTGCCTTCTCTTTTGCTTCTAATCGAGCAGTAAAGTTATCCTACCTCATCTTGTGGGACTCAAAAAATTCCTCACAATGGGTCACTCTATCCCTCAAAGGGGCCATCACCCTATCCCTTAAAGGAGCCATCACCCTATCCCTTAAAGGAGCCATCACCTTATCCCTCAAAAGGGCCATCAACCTCTCAATTTCTATATCAATCACCTTTGGCCTATCCTTCTTAACTCCTGATAAATGAATGCTTGAGTTAAGGGGGCGTAAGAAGTAGTACGTGAGATTGCATAATAGCAGCAACAGTAGTAGTTGTAATAGTAGCAGTAATAGTAGGAGTGGGAGGCACACCGAGAGATACACCTTCTTGCTTCACAGAAGGAGCAACTGTGGTGGCATCAGAAGCCATGTTAGTAGCAATCTGAATAACACTAGTATTATAAGAATGGTAAAGAGTAGGATTAGATGACGAAATCCCATATCAGCAAGTAATCAATAAAGCCACACAACCTTAGCTCAAGAAGTAGACATAGATTGATATTCAAGCTTTTTTGATTATTTGAATACACTATCTTGCTTCTTACTCTTCCAAGATATTAATGATTTCCTAAGAAACGTGCACCAACCAATGATTAAACAACGAGTATCAGGACATCATGCCTATCAATAATAACTAAAAGCAGTAATACAAATAGTAGAAAATCTAGGAAAGAATAATACATGAGTAGATGTTCCTAGAAAATACCTAATGACGCGAGGAATAGTCAGAAAATTGAGATTTTGCGTAGCTTGCATACATCTTATGTAGGTAATGAGAACAAATTAGGTGGAGGTTTCATATAAATATCTTCTTTAAGATCACAATGGAGAAAAGCATTTTTGACATCCATTTGATGAAGAGATCAATTTTGTGAAGAAACGATGGCAATAATTGTTCGCACCATAGTCATTTTTCTACTCGTGCAAAAGTCTCTTCATAGCCCACATCATTCTTTTATTTATTACCAACAACAACAAACCAAACTTTGTATTGGTCAAGTGTTCCATCAGAATGAATTTTATTTGAATAAGCCCATTTATAGCAAATTGGATGGACATTTGAAGGCCATGAAACAACTCCATGTGTTATTTTCTTTAAGGGCCAAAAGTTCTTCATCCATCGCATTCTACCATCATTCATACTGGCAAACTTGTGAGTAACAAGTTGGAGCAGAAGTGGTAGATAAAGTAGAGGAAAGGTTATACCAATTAGGAATACGAGATACTCTAGTTGATCACCGAGTAGGCTTACGAGGATTAGACCTTGAAGAATTCTAAAAGTCTAGTTATGGTGTAGTCTCATGTGATTAATTCATGTTCAGGATGGGGTACAGTTGGCCGATGTCATTCATACACAAATCCAAATTTGAACCAGTTAAAAGAAGATGACAATACCTCAAAAGTTGCATGAAGAGGATAAACAGAAGATGACTCGCCATGAGTAGAAAAAAATACCAATTTTCAAAGAAAACAACATTTTAGAAACACAAAATTTCACTATACATGGATCATAGCAAATAAAACCTTTCTATGAAGTACAATAACTCAAAATTACCTTTAGTAGACTAAACAAAAAAGTTTATAATGGTGAGAAGAAGGCAGATGCACAAAAAAGCACAACCAACTATATTAAAATTATCATAGCTAGGATTTTTGTCATGCCCTGAGCTACCTCTGAGATGCGGACACGGGACCTAGGATCACAAGTGACCCCAAGCTAACCCTGTTGGCATGATCATAAGCATACTAAAGATAATAATAAATAATGCAAAAGCTAAATCATAGTTGAATATGATATGATGGCGAAATACCCATATACTAAACTAAATATATCAAATATGAGAATTTAATTCAAAAGAAACATCAAACTCAGCTACTAAGCTTAATCTAACTATTTTTGAAAATAGCCTCGAATTGACTAGAAATGTTGGGACTTGCCCTAGCTCGCTCTAGCAAAACTAAAACTAAGAGACTAAAATACTGAAGAAAATAATGTGACTACTGTCCTCGAAGAATGAGGAGTCACCATTGGTACGGCTAAACTGGATATCGGGAACCGATCTAAGTGTGAAATGACTGCTGAGGACCTGAACCTACATCACAAGAAGATGTAGCGCAATATATGCATAAGTACTTGAAAGTTATTGAGCATGCAGGATAGAGTAAAACTGAACAAAGCATATAGCTGAACAAGCACTAAAGTAAGAGCATAAACTAAAGATGATACAGATACTGAAATACGAAACATGACTTAACTGAATGAAATGACCAAATTATAACATGTAGAGACTGAATACTGAAACATGGTCAATGTAATAGAATTTGACTGAACTGTAGGAACAACTAATAACCGATAATAAAATCACATAAGCTAAATGTGGAGTATGATGTATACGCCCCATCGAGAGGACCCAATATACCCGGCCAAAGGTATGGAAGCATGCTGACATGATCACTATAATGATACCATAGAAGGGACTTACAACCTACGTAGCTCGTAGTTCTGGGACTATAAGGGTGACTAACCCTAGTCTAACTTGGTATTAAGAAAATCCATAGATTAAGTGATTAAAACATTATGACTAGATTACTGTGATATACTGGATAGCTCAAAATGACATACAAACTGAGAATGCGCATAGATAACTGATAATGACACATTTCAAACTGAGGCATGTATATCTGAAATAACTGAAATATATGTCCTAGCATGTGTAATTCAAGAACTAAAGAACTATATAGCTAGGGTTCTGAAATTCATACAATAGAAATAATATTAACATTCTAATCTAATTAGAATCATCCTAGTAATGAAAAACCCAACAATTCTAACATTCAAGAAACTCTAGGTCTAGTCATAATAAAGGAATCGAGAAATTTACTGAAAACTACGGACCTAATGGGTGAAAGGAACCCACTAGTGAAATCCCACATACCAGGTGACGAATTCCATGAAGATATATTTTGATTTCGGGGTTGAAACTAATGAAAAGTTGTTGCGTTCTTGTAGCTTGGGTTGGTCGATTCTTTCTCCTCTTTCGCTTCTAATTTTCTAAGTTTTTATTAATAATCTGACTTAGGTATGTTCTAGTTAAGTTTATAGGCTAAAATTGACCAAAACCAAAAAAAATTAGGGCTAAAATGATGAGGTTTAGGAGTCGAACAAAAAAAGAAAAAGAGCAAAATAATCCTGACTTCAACTATAGACGAGCTAACCAAGACATCTTCATGGACCGTGAAGCTGGTCGTGGTCATCACTTGGACAGAAGGTCTGGGGGTTCTGGTTCACGGGCCCTACCATGACCCGTGAAATTCCTCATGGTCTTCACTTAAGCTTAAGGGTCTGAGGGCTAGTCTAGGGGGGTCACCTATTTTAGACTTCGCGAGCCACTCCACGACCTGTGTTAAGGACCACAATCGTGAAGGCCGTCATGGTCTTCACTTGGGCGTGGAGGCCTAAGGGCTGGCTAGGGGACGCTACTACCTAAGTGACTATGGCCTGTAGTCAAGACCACAGCCCTGAAGGGTCCCATGGTCTGATGTCTCGGCCTAGTGGAATCTAAGTCAAGACCACGGACGATTACATGGACCATGGACCCTATCATGATCCGTGAACCTTATCGTGGTACACTGGTGCAAGTAATTTTTTTTGTATTTTTTTCTAGGTCAGGTTTTCGAGATGTTACAATATCTCCCCCTTGGGAACATTCATCCTTGAATGAAGACTAGACTAGCTAAATTGTAGGGAAAGAGTTGCAATCCTACTAATAAACACTAAAGACTGATTTCTGACTGAACTGAGTTCCAAGAACATACAAATACATTGAAAATGCAAATATAAACTGAAGGAACATGATACTAAGACTGATTTCATGTATGAATGACTGAAAAATTGAAGAGGAACTATTACCTCAAGTTGGAGTGGAATCGATAGGAAAGAGGTCAGGATACTTGGCTTTCATAGCTACTTCTGCTTCCTAAGTAGCTCCCTCTACGTATTGACTCCTCCACCAAACCTTAACTGAAGCGACTTCCTTGTTTCTCAACCTTCTAACCTAAAGATCAAGAATCTTAACTTGTACATCCTCATAAGAAAGGCTATTTTTTATAGCCACATTCTCTAAAGGCAATACGAATGTTGGATAACCCACACACTTCTTCAAAAGTGAAATGTCAAAGACTGGATGCACTGCTGCTAAATCTGCTGGCAAATCTAACTCATAAGCCACTTTACCAATCCTTTTCAAGATTCGGTAAGGGCCTACATATCTAGGAATGAACTTCCCTTTCTTGCCAAATCTCATCACCCCCTTCATGGGTGACACTTTCAGGAAAAACCAATCATCAACTTGGAACTATAGTTCCCTTCTCCTTACATCCATATAAGACATCTGGCGACTCTGGGCTGTCTTAAGTATATCCCTAATGAGTTGCACTTTCTCCATAGCATTGAGGACTGAATCTGGCTGCTTCACTAACTTTAAACCAACCAATAGAAGATCTACATCTATACCCATACAATGCCTCATAAGGGGCCATCTGAATGTTGGAATGGTAGCTATTGTTGTAGGCGAACTCAATAAGAGAAAGGTAATCATCCCAACTAACCTTGAACTCAATCACACAAGCTCTCAACATGTCCTCTAAGGTCTTAATGGTACGCTCCGCCTGACCATCCATCTATGGATGAAATGTTGTGCTAAGGTTAACTTGAGTACCAAAGACCTTTCTAAAATGACTTCTTGAAATGAGAGGTAAACTGAGGACCTCTATTTGAGATGATAGACAAAGGAAATGCAACCTCACAATCTCATTAATATAAAGCTTGGCGTAGTCATCCACTAAATTCTATAGTCTTGATAGCCAAAAAGCAGGAATACTTAGTAACTCTATCAACTATCACCCAAATGAAGTCATGTTGTCTACGAGTAGGAGGTAAGCCTATGATGAAGTTCATGATGATTGCTTCCCACTTTAAAGTAGGAATGTCAATCTTTTGAGTCATACCTCCTAGTCTCTGATGTTCTACCTTGACCTACTAGCAATTTGGGCATTAGCCACAAAATCTGCTATATCCCCTTTCATACCATTCCACCAATAGACTTCTCGTAGATCGCGATATATCTTAGTGGCACCTGGATGAATAGAATATCTGGAGTTATAGGCCTCTGCAAGAATATGCTATCTCACCTCACCCATATTAGGAACATATAATCGACCCTGGTAGTGAAGCGCACCATTTCCCCCTTGGGAGAAAACCTCAACTCTCTGTTGATGGACTATATCCTTGAGTTCAAGTAATATAGGATCAGTGTCTTGCTTTTCCTTAACTTCCACTACCAAAGAAGATTCTGCCCCACTATGGACCATTACATCAGAGTCTAATATGCTCATAGGACGAACTCCTAGGCGAGCAAGCCTATGAATATCCTTTGCTAGTTCCTTTCTATCTTCCTCAACATGTGCTACACTACGCCTTACCCGGATGGTAATGCACATTCATATCATAAGCATTGAGGAATGCTTGCCATCTTCTCTGGCGAAAATTCAACTCTTTCTGGATGAACACATACTGAAGGCTCTTATTGTCAGTGAACACATTTATGTGGACACCATACAAGTAGTGTCTCCAAATCTTTAGTGCAAAAAACACTGCTACAAGATCGAGGTCTTGAGTTGGATAGTTCTTCTCATGCACCTTAAGTTGTCTAGACGCATATGCAATCACCTTACCTCGCTGCATCAACACACAACCTAGGCCGACTCTAGATTCATCGCAATAAATCACATAACCCTCTAAACCCTCTAGTAGAGTTAAAACAGGAGTTGTAGTCAACCTAGTTTTTAGTTCTGTGAATCTTTTCTCACAATCATTTGACACGGATACTTGACCTTTTTCTAAGTCAGTTTAGTCAATGGTGAGACTATGGATGAAAATCCTTCCACTAACCTTCTCTAATAACCTGCTAAACCCAAGAAACTTCTGATATTTGTAGAGAGGTAGGTCAAGCCCATTGTTACACTTCTTCTATCTTCTGGGAATATACTCGAATTCCTTCAATAGACACAAATAACAAGTGATCTTTGAGAGTTTGCTGAACAACCCTAAAATGACTTATATGTTCTTCCTCATTCCTAGAATAAATGATAATATTGTCAATAAAGACGATAACAAACAAGTCTAAGTACTGCTTGAACAATGTGCTCATCAGATCCATGAAAGCTGCAAGAGCATTGGTTAGTCCAAATGACATAACTACAACTTCATAAAATCCATACTAAGTCATGAAGTTTGTCTTTGGAATGTCATTATATCTGACTTTAAGCTGATGATAACTCGATCTGATGTGTATCTTTGAGAAATGACTAGCACCCTGAAGTTGGTCAAACAAGTCATCAATCTTGGGGATTTGATACTTATTCTTGATTGTGACCATGTTCAACTGCCTATAGTGAATGCACATTCTGAAAGAACCATTTTTCTTTTCATGAACAACACTGGTGCACCCCATGGTCAAACACTAGGTTTGATGAAACCCTTATCTAGAAGGTCTTTCAACTGCTCTTTCAATTCCTTAAGCTTAGCTACAGACATCCTAGAAGGAGGAATAGATATAAGTTAGGTATCTGGAAGCAGTTCAATTCCAAAGTTGATTTCCCTATTAGGAGGAACTTCGGGAAGATCTTCTGGAATTACTTCTGGATAGACATTAACCACTAGAACTGACTCAAGAGTTGGGGTTACGGAGCTTAAATCCTTAACCCAAACTAGATGATAGAGATACCCCTTAGAAATCATCTTTCTGGCCTTAAGGTAAGAAATGAATTGACCCATAGGTGCTAAGCTACTACCTGGAGGACGGAACACTAGCTAATGAAGCTGCTGGATTAAATTTATGCTTTCTCTATGAGCAATTTCCACCACCTAGTTTCTATTGAGAATATTCATAGGTTCTAGTCCTAGCTTTCTTGTTCTCTTCGGCCTGTTCCTTAAGCTTACAACCCTCAACTTGCTGAGCATGAGTCATAAGCCTAAAGAGACTCATATCTCCTAACAACATAGTATTTCTGCACTCTGTCTTCACCAAATTTGACACTTTATAAAGAAACTTGTTCATTTGGGCCCTGGAATCAGCCACTATGTGAGAAACATACCTAGAGAGTTGGGTAAATGTGAGCCCATATTCTAGTACTGTCATGCTACCTTGCCTTAAGTTCATGAATTCCTGAGCCTTCGCCTCTCTTAGCTCTTTTGGAAAAAACCTGTCCAAAAAAGTGTCACTAAAGCAATCCTAACAGATAGGAGCAACATCTGTATCCCTGTTTTCCTTCCACTGAGTATACCAGATATGAGCTACATTGTTAAGTTGGTAAGATGTTAACTCAATCCAATCATTCCCAGTTACCTACATCAATGCAAAGATCTTCTAGACCTTACCAATGATGTTTTGGGGATCTTCTCCAACCTGGGATCCTAAGAACTCTAGCAAATTCATCCTAACAAAGGCTTGCACTCTGGCTGTAGCTAACCCAACATTGGCATTTACCAGAACTAGAGCCTGCAGATTGTTCTGGTTGGCTACACTTTGAGCCAACATTTGTATGGTGTTCGTGAACTCTGTATTTGAGACTTCTTTATTTGGGACTGGAGGAGCTGCGTTTGTGCTCCTGACATTAGCTCTACGAAGCAGCATAATCACTGAAACGTATAACGTTGAGTTAGAATGGGATTAGATGATCCCTTATGCATGATAAGAGTAACAAGAAAATGAAGATTTTTCCTATAACACCTTATAGCCTCCTTCTCATTAGATGTGTTGCACTTCACACCCATGAAAGGGATTTTACTTAATGTGGCTTTTCAAACATCCTAGGACACTTAAACCTAGTGCTCTGATACCAAGTTTGTCACGCCCCGAGCTATCCCTCAGACACGGACACGGGACCTAGGATCACTAGTGACCCCAAGCTAACTATGGTAGCACGATCATATGACTACTAAAGATAATAATAACTGATGTGGAAGCTAAATCATAGTTTAATCTCATATGATTGGGAAATACCCATATACTAAACTTAATATATCAAATATGAGAGTTTAATACAAAAGAAACATCAAACTGAAATACTAAGTTGAATCTAACTATGTCTGAAAATAGTCTCTAATGGACTAGAAATGCTAGGACATGCCCTAACTAAGTCTAGCAAATCCGAAACTAAAAGACTAAAATACTGAAGGAAATAGCATGGCTACTGTCCTTGAAGAATGAGGACTCACCACTGGTACTACTGAACTAGAGATCGGGAACCGATCTAAGAGTCATCTGACTATTGAGGACCTGAACCTATATCCCGAGAAGATATAGCACAATATATGTGTCAGTACTTGAAAGGTACTAAGCATGCAGGATAGAGTAAAGCTGAACAATGAATATAACCGAACAAGCACTAAAGCAACAACATAAACTGAACATGATATAGATACTAAAATACTAAACATGACTAAACTAAATGAAATAACCAAATTATAATATGCTAAGATTGAATACTGAAACATGGTCAATGTAATAGAATCTATTTAAACTGCAGGAGCTACTAATAATCTATAATAAAACCACATAAGCTAAAGGTGGAGTCCAATGTATACGCTCCATCGAGAGGGCCCAATATACCCGGCAAAAGGAATAGAGGAATGCTAGTGTGATCACTAAAATGATGCCCACAGAGGGGACTTACAACCTATATGGCTCATAGTTCTGGGACTATAGGGTTAATTGACCCTAGTCCAACTTGGCATTAAGCTAATCCATTAGATTAAGTGATTAACACACTATGACTAAATTACTTTAATATACTGGATAGCATAAAATGACATGCAAACTGAGAATGCGCATAAATAACTGATAATGACACATTTCAAACTGAGGCTTGTATATTTAAAATATCTGGCCTAGCATGTGCAATTCAAGAACTAAAGAACTACATAGCTAGGGTTCTAAAATTCATGCAATAGATTGAATATTAACATACTAATATGATTTGGATCATTATAACATCTAAAATCCAAATAATTCTAACATTCAAGAAACCCTAGGTCTAGTCATAATAAGGGAATCAAGAAACTGACTAAAAACTAGGGACCTAATGGGTAAAAGGAACCCACTAGTGAAATCCCAAATACCTGGGGATGAATTCCATGGATAAATCTTTCGATTTCGAGGTTGAAACAGATGAAAACTCTTTGTGTTCTTGGATCTAGGGTTGGTCAACTCTTTCTCCTTTTTCTCTTCTAATTTTCTAAGTTTTGATTAATGATCTGACTTAGGTAAGTTCTAGTTATGTTTCTAGGCTAAAACTTACCAAAACCACGAAATTTAGGGCTAAAACGTCAAGGTTTAGAAGTACAACAAAAAAAAAGACCGAAATAACCCTGACTTAAACTGCAGACGGCTAACTACAACCATCTTCACGGACCGTGAAAGGGACCACGGACTGGGAAGCCGGTCTTGGTCTTCACTTGGACTAAAGGTCTGGGGGTTCTAGTTCATGCATGTTACCACAGCCCGTGTAGAGGACCACAGATCATGAAAGTCCTTGTGGTCCTCACTTAGGCTTGAAGGTCTGAGGGCTAGTCTAAGGGGGGCCTACTGGTTTAGACTTCGCGAGCAACTCCATGACCTTTGTGATGACCACGGACTGTGAAGGACCACAGACTGTGAAGGCTCTCGTGTTATTCACTTGGGCGTGGAGGCCTAAGGGCTGGCTAGGGGAGGCTACTGCCCAAGTGACCGCAGACGCCACCACGGCCTATCGTCAAGACCATGCTCCGTGAAGGGTCCTGTGGTCTGATGACTGGGTCTGGTGGAATCCATGTAAAGACCACGAAAGGTTACACGGACCGTGGACCCTATCACAGTCCGTGAACCCTGCTGTGGTGCACTGGTGCACGTAATTATTTTTGTATCTTTTCATAGGTTAGGTTTTAGAGGTGTTACAATTTTGGTGATAAAGACGATAATATGGAGACTCAATATTTAGCACTTTATATGGTAGTAGATTAATTAATGCAAAACAATAGACAATGCTTCCACCAAATATTTGAATGGGATAGAGGACTCAATCAATAATGTACGAGAGACATGTAACACCTCAAAAATTAGACCCAGAAAAAAAATATAGAAATATACCTGAAGCAGTGAACCATGACAGGATTCACAGACTATGAAAGGGTCCACGGTCTGTAGACCTACCCGTGGTCTTGACCTGGAAGTCACCGGGCCCAAACATCAGACCAGGAGCACCTTCATGGTCCGTGGTCTTGATAACGGGTCGTGGTGGTTCTCATTGAGTCAGGGTAGTGAACCTCCCTAGCCAGCCCCACCACGTGGACCTTCATGGTACATGGTCCTTCACACGGCCCATGAGGGCCTCCGTAGAGCCTTTCTAGTAAGCCCCCTAGCCATTCCCTCCAGACCATAGCCCAAATGGAGACCATAGACACTTTCACTGTCCGTGGCTTTTCACATAGGCCGTGTTAGGGTTCGTGGACTCAGACCCTCATCTAGTAGTCACCAATTCTAGACCACGATCGACTGCATGGTCTGTGGTCCCTTTCATGGTCTGTGAATGTGGCCGTGGTAAGCCCGTCTACAATTTAAATCAGGGTTATTTCAATCTTTTCCTTATTCGTTGGACCCCTAAACTATGTTGTTTTAACCCTAAACTATGTGGTTTAGGTTAGTTTTAGCCTAGAAATATAACTAGAACTTACCAAAGTCAATTCTGTAATCAAAACATACAAACATAGAGCGTAAGAGGAGAAAAAAGATCAAGAACCCCAGTTCAAAAATAAAACAAGGTTCCATCAATTCTAGCCCCAAAATCTAATTATTTCTCCATGAAATTCCTCACCAGGTATGTGGGATTTCACTAGTGGGTACCTTTCACCCATTAGGTACCTAGTTTTCAATCAGTTTCTCGATTCTATTATTATGACTAAACCTAGGGTTTCTTAAATGTTTGAATTGTTGGGATCTTAGCTATTAGAATTATCCAAATCAGATTAGTATGTTAATATTCAGTTTATTGCATGAATTCTAGAACCCTAGCTATGTATTTCTGTAGTTCTTGAATTAGACATGCTAGGTAAGATATTTTAGTTATTCAGTAATACATTCCTCAGTTATTAATGCATCAATATCAATTTAATTGTTGCATCCTCAGTTTGCATGTTCAGTTTGAGTTATCTAGTAACTTACAAAAATTCAGTCGAAATGTGTTAGTTACTTAATCCATTGGGAGTAGCATAATACTGAGTTGGACTAGGGTTCAGTGTACCCAAATAGTTGTAGAACTACTAGCCACGCAGGGTGTAAGTGCCCTCTGTGGGCATCAATTTAGTGATCACGCCAGTATGTCACTATACCTTTGGCAGGGTATATTAGGTCCTCTCGATGGGGCGGATACATCAAACTCCACATTTAGCTCATGTGGTTTTGTTATCAGTTATTAGTAGCTCCCACAGTTCAGTCAGACTCCATTACACTGACCACGTTTTAGTATTCAGTTTCAGCATGTTGTAACTTGGTCGTTACATTCAGATTAGTCATGTTTAGTATTTTAGTATTTATATCATGTTCAGATTATTTCATTGCTTTATTACCTTGTTCAGTTATATGTTATTTCAGCTTTACTCTATCTTGCATGCTCAGTTCCTTTCAAGTACTGACGCATGCTCTACGTTACATCTTCTCGAGATGTAGGTTTAGGTTCTTATCATTCAAATCACGCTTAGATCACTTCCCAATCGTCAAATTAGCAGCATTATTGGTGAGTTCTCATTATTCGAGGGCCAGTGACATGTTTATCTTTCCAGTGCTTTTAGTCCTCTAGTTTCAGTATTGCTAGATCTAGTGGGGGCATGTCCCAACACTTCTAGTTTGTTTAGAGGATTATTTTAGACATATACATATTCAACTTAGTATTGAGTTAATATCTTCCTTGTATTAAACTCATCAGTTTTTGTATATCTCAATTATAGTATATGGGTATTCCCCATCTTTTCATTTTGTTTATAATTATAGTTTTCGCACAGTTTCTATTATTCAGTTTATATTTAGTATGCTCATGATCTTGCTAGCAGGGTTAGCTTGGGATCACTTATAGTCCTAGGTCCCGTGTCCGCATCTCGGAGGTATCTCAGGGTGTGGCATAACATGGTATTAGAGCATCAGGTTTAAGAGTCCTAGGATGTCTGAAAAGTCGCACCAAGTAGTGTCCTTTTCAAGGGTGTGAAGTGCACCACATCTAATGTGAGGGAGGCTACGAAGTGATTTAGGAAAACTTCATTTTCTTGTTACTATTATCGTGAGTAAGTTATAATCTATTTCTATTCTAACTCAACGTTCTATGTTTCAGTGATCATGCCTCCTCGTAGAGCTAACGCCAAGAATGTGAATGTAAGGACTGCAAACTCATCTCCTCCAGTCCCAAATCAAGAAGTTTCTAATGCAGAATTCAGGAACGTCATTTAGATGTTGGCTCAGAGTGTGACCAACCAGAACAATCAGCTGGTTCCAATTTAGGGAAATGTCAATGTTAGGTCAACTGTAGCTAGAGTGTGAGACTTTGTTAGGATGAATCCACCAGAGTTCTTAGGATTGCAAGTTGGAGAAGATCCCCAAAACTTTATTGATGAGGTCAAGAAGATCTTTGAAGTGATGCAGTTAACTAGGATTGATCGGGTTTAGTTAGCATCGTATCAATTAAAAGATGTGGCTCATATCTGGTATACTCAGTGGAAGGGAAACAGGGGTACAGATGCAACTCCTATTACTTGGGATTGTTTTAGTGAAACCTTTCTGGACACGTTTTTCCCTATAAAGTTTAGAGAATCAAAGGCCCAGGAATTTATGAACTTAAGGCAGGGTAACATGAGGGTCCAAGAGTATAGGCTTAAGTTTAACAAACTCTCCAGGTATGCTTCTCACATAGATACTGACTCCAGGGCTCAGATGAATAAGTTTCTTTATGTGGTGTGAGACTTAGTGAAAATAGAGTGTAGGAATGCTATGTTGTTGGGAGACATGAACATCTCTAGGCTCATGAATCACGCTTAGCTGGTTGAAGGTGATAAGCTTAGGGAATAGGCAAAGGAGACTAAGAAAGTAAGAACAAGTAACTATGAGTATTCCCAATAGAAATCGGGTGGTGGAAATTGCTCGCAATTTCAGCAAAAGTCTTTGACTCAGGCAACTTCATCAGTCAGTGTTCCATCCTCCAAGTTCCAAAATAATCATAAAAGGTGGAGCATCAGTCTCTAAGTCTCAAGGTAGTATTCCAGGAACCAAAACCTACCTAACTTGCCCTAAGTGTGGTAACAACCATCCGAGCGAGTGTCTTTGCAGGAAAAGATGTTTTGGGTATGGTCAGTCTGGTCACAAGTTAAGGGATTGTACTTCTAGGCTGGGTCAAGGATGTAATAATGGTAGAGCTCAGTCTACAACTTCAGAAACACCAGCAGGTCGCCCGACTTAGTAGGGTAACTCATTTAGTACAGGTGGCGGACACCGCCAGAATAGGTTGTATGCTCTTCAGGCTCACCAAGATCAGCAAGATTCTCCTGATGTAGTCACTGGTATGTTGCGAGTCTTTGATCTTGATGTTTACGTATTGTTAGATCCAGGGGCTACTTTGTCATTTGTAACTCCTTTTATAGCGGTCAAATTCAGTGTTAGTCCAGAAACTCTCCCATAACTTTTCTCAATCTCTACTCCAGTCGGTGACCCAGTTATAAGTAAACGGGTATATAGAAATTACCCTGTCAGAATCTCCCAGAAAGTGACCTCAGCAGATCTTGTAGAGTTAGAAATGGTAGACTTCGATGTCATTCTAGGTATGGATTGGTTACATTCCTTTTATGCCTCAGTTAATTGTAGAAGTAGGATTGTTTGTTTTCAGTTTCTAGATGAACCAATCTTAGAATGGAAGGGTAGTAGCTTAGTGCCTATGGGTCGATTCATTTCTTACCTTAAGGCCAGAAAGATGATCTCTAAGGGTTATCTCTATCATTTACTTTGGCTTACTAATTCTAGTTTCGAATCCCTAACTCTTGAGTCAGTTCCTATAGTCAATGGGTTCCCAGAAGTATTTCCTAAAGGTCTTCTCAGAGTTTCTCCCGAAAGGGAAATCAACTTTGGAATAGATCTCCTTCCAGATACCCAGCCTATTTCGATTCCTCCTTACAAAATGGCTCCAACTGATCTTAAGGAATTGAAAGATCAGATGAAAGACCTTCTAGATAAGGGCTTCATCAGACCTAGTATTTCGCCATGGGGTGCACCAGTGTTGTTCGTAAAGAAGAAAGATGGTTCTCTCCAAGAATGTGCATTGACTATAGGCAATTGAACAAGGTCAAAATCAAGATTAAGTATCCCATCCCCTAAATTGATGACTTGTTTGATCTACTTCAGGGTGCTAGTCATTTCTCAAACATAGACCTCAGATAAGGTTATCATTATCTTAGAGTTAGAGATTGTGACATTTTGAAGACAGTCTTTAGAACTTGGTATGGTTATTAAAAATTTGTAGTTATGTCATTTGGACTAACCAATGCCCCTGCAGCTTTCATGGATTTGATGAATAGAGTGTACAAGCATTACTTGGACTTGTTCGTTATAGTCTTTGTTGATGATATCTTCATTTACTCTAGGAATGAGGAAGAACATGCGAGGCATTTGAGAGTTGTTCATCAAACTCTCAAAGATCGCCAATTATTTGCAAAATATAACAAGTGCGAGTTTCGGTTACAATCAGTTGCATTTATTGGGCATATTATGTCTATTGAAGGAATTTGAATAGATTCCCAAAAGATAGAAGCAGTCAAACAATGGCCCAGACCTACCTCTACTACATATATTAGAAGTTTCTTGGGTCTAGTGGACTATTACAGTTAGTTCGTAGAAGGAGTTTTGTCCATAGCCTTACCATTGACTAGTTTGACTTAAAATATGGTCAAGTTTTGATGGTCAAATGATTGTGAGAAAAGCTTCAAAGAATTGAAAACTAGGTTGACTATAGCTCCTGTCATGGCTCTACTAGAGAGTTCAGATGATCAAGTGATCTATTGTGATGGGTTGGCCTAGGTTATGTGTTGATGCAGTGAGGTAAGGTTATAGCTTATGCTTCTAGACAGCTTAAGGTACATGAGAAGAATTATCCAACTCATGACCTTGAGCTTGCAGCAGTGGTGTTTGCACTAAAGATTTGGAGGCACTACTAGTATGGTGTTCATGTAGATGTTTTCACAAACCATAAGAGCCTTCAGTATGTGTTCACCAAGAAAGATTTGAATCTTTGCTAGAGAAGATGGCTTGAGTTCCTTAAGGATTATGACATGAGTGTGCATTACCATCTTGGTAAGGCGAATGTAGTAGCAGATGCCCTTAGCAGACTATCTATGGGTACTGTAGCACATGTTGAGGAAGAAAGAATGGAACTAGCAAAGGATGCTCACAGACTTGTTCACCTAGGAGTTTATCTTATGAGCATATCAGATGGTGGTGTAATGGTTCAAAATGGGGCATAATCTTCTTCGATAGTGGAATTTAAGGAAAAGCAAGACAGTGATCCAATATTATTTGAAGTCAAGGGTTCAGTCCACCAATAGAAAGTTGAGGTTTTCTCCTAAGGGGGAGATGGTGTGCTTCACTACCAGGCTCAATTATGTATTCCTAATGTGGGCGAGTTGAGACAACATATTCTTGAAAAGGCCCATAACTCAAGATATTCTATTCATCCAGGTGCCACTAAGATGTACCGGGATCTGTGGGAAGTCTATTGGTGGAATGGTATGGAAAGAGATATAGCAGATTTTGTGGCTAAGTGCCCCAATTTCTAGCAAGTCAAGGTAGAACATCAGAAACCAGGAGGTATGACTCAAGATATTAACATTCCTACTTGGAAGTGGGAAGAGATCACCATGTACTTCATCACATGTGTACCTCATACTCGAAGACAACATGACTCCATTTGGGTGATTGTTGATAGGGTTACTAAGTCTTCTTGCTTTTTAGTGGTCCAGACTACAGATTCAACGAAGGATTACGCCAAGCTTTACATTAATGAGATTTTGAGGTTGCTTGGGGTTCCTTTATCTGTCATATCTGATAGAGGTCCTCAGTTTACCTCTCATTTCTAGAAGTCATTTCAGAATGGTCTTGGTGCTCAGGTTAACCTTAGCACAGCATTTCATCCACAGACGGATGGTCAAGTAGAGCGTACTATTCATACCTTAGAGGAAATTTTGAGATCTTGTGTGTTCAACTTCAAACATAGTTGGGATGATCATCTTCCTTTTATTGAGTTCACCTACAACAATAGTTACCATTACAGCATTTAGATGCCTCCTTATGAGGCATTGTATCGGCGTAGATGTAGATCTCCAGTTGGTTGGTTTGAAGTGGGTGAAGCAGCTTTAATAGGACCAGATTCAGTCCTTGATGCTATGGAGAAAGTGCAACTCATTAGAGATAGACTTAACACTGCCCAGAGTCTGTAGAAGTCTTATGCAGATGTGAGAAGAAGGGAACTAGAGTTCCAAGTTGATGATTGGGTTTTCCTGAAAGTGTCACCTATGAAGGGGGTGATGAGATTTGGCAAGAAAGGGAAGCTCAATCCCAGATATATAGACCCTTAGCGGATCTTGAAAAGGATTGGCAAAGTGGCTTATGAGTTAGAGTTTCCAGCAAATTTAGCAGCAATGCATCCAGTATTTAACATTTCACTTTTGAAGAAATGTGTAGGTCATCCAACATCAATAGTGCCATTAGAGACTATGGCCGTAAAAGATGGCCTTTCTTATAAGGATGTACCAGTTGAGATTCTTGATTGTCAGGTTAGAAGATTAAGAAATAAGGAAGCCACTTCAGTTAAGGTTTGGTGGAGGAGTCAGTCCATAGAGGGAGCTACTTAGGAAGTAGAAGCAGCCATGAAAGCCAAGTATCCTCACCTCTTTCCTTCCAAATCCATTCCATCTTGAGGTAATAGTTCCTCTTTAATTTTACAGTCATTCATGCAGGAAATCAGTCTAAGTATCTTGTTCCTTCAGTCTATACTTGTATTTTCAGCGTATTTGCATGTTTTTGGTACTCAGTTTAGTCAGAAATCAGCCTTTAGTGTTTAGTGAAAGAATTGCAGCTCATTCCCTCTATTTCATCTAGTTTAGTCTTCATCCGAGGATGAATGATCCCAAGGGGGAGATATTGTAACACGTCGAAAACCAAAACCAGAAAAGAATTACAGAAATATACCTGAAGTAGTGAATCACGGTAGGGTTCATGGACTATGAAAGGGTTCATAATATGTAAACCTGCTTGTGGTCTTGACCTGGACGTCACCAAGCCCAAATATTAGATCACGAGCACCTTCACGATTCGTGGTCTTGATGATGTGTCGTAGTGGCACCCATAGAGTCGAGGCAGTGAACCTCCCTAGCCAGCCCCTTAGACCCCAAGCCTAAGTGAGGACCACAAAGACCTCCACAGTCCAAGGTCCTTCACACGGCCAGTGGGGGCATCCGTGGAGCCTTACTAGTAAGCCCCCTAGCCAGTCCCTCCAAACCACAGCCCAAGTGGAGACCACATACACTTTCACGGTTCGTGGTCCTTTCACACGGGCCGTGGTAGGGCTCATGGACTCAGACCCTCAGTTAGTAGTCACCAAGTCCAGACCGCGACTGACTTCATGGTCCGTGGTCCCTTTCACTGTCCGTGAAGGTGGCCATGGTCAACCCGTCTTCAATTTAAGTTAGGGTTATTTTGATCTTTTCCTTATTTGTTGGACCCCTGAACTACGTCATTTTAACCCTAAAGTACATGGTTTTGGTTAGTTTTAGCCTAGAAACATAACTAGAACTTACCTAAGTCAATTCTTTAATCAAAACCTAGAAACTTAGAGTGTAAGAGGAGAAAAGAAGTCAAGAAACCTAGCTCAAGAACGCAGAGAGGTTCCATCAGTTGACACCCTGAAATCTAAAGATTTCTTGGTGGAATTAGTCACTAGGTATGTGGGATTTCACTAGTGATTTCCTTTCACCCATTGGGTCCCTAGTTTTCTATCAGCTTCTTGATTTTCTTATTATGACTAGACCTAGGGTTTCTTGAATGTTAAAATGTTGGGTACTTAGCTGTTAGAATGATCCAAATTAGATTAGTACATTAATATTCAGTTTATTGCATGAATTCCAGAACCCTAGCTATGTATTTCTTTAGTTCTTGAATTACACATGCTAGGTAAGATATTTTAGTTATTCAAATATACATGTCTCAGTTATTAATGCATCAATATCAGTTTAATTGTTGCATCCTCAGTTTGCATGTTCAGTTTGAGCTATCCAGTAACTTACAAAAATTCAGTCATAATGTGTTAATTACTTAATCCATTGGGAATAGTATAATACCGAATTGGATTAGTCAGCATACCCAAATAGTCCCAGAACTACTAGCCACGTAGATTGTAAGTCCCCTCTGTAGGCATCATTTTAGTGATCACACCAGTATGCCTCCATACCTCTGGCAGGGTATATTAGGTCCTCTCGATGGGGCATATACATTAGATTCCACATTTAGCTCATGTGGTTTTATTATCAGTTATTAGTAGTTCTCACTATTCAATAAGACTCCATTGCATTGACCACGTTTCAGTATTCAGCCTCAGCATGTTATAACTTGGTCATTACATTTAGATTAGTCATGTTCAGTATTTCAGCATCTATATCATGTTCAGATTATTTCATTGCTTTATTATTTTGTTCGGTTATATGTTATTTCAACTTTAATCTATCCTACATGCTCAGTACCTTTCAAGTATTGATGCATACTCTGCACTACATCTTCTCGTAATGTAGGTTTAGGTTCTCAGCATCCAGATCACGCTTAGATCACTTTCCAATCGTCAGTTCAGCAGCATCACTGGTGAGTCCTCATTCTTCGAGGACCAGTGGCATGTTTATCTTTATAGTGCTTTTAGTCCTTTAGATTTAGTTTTGGTAGATCTAGTTGGGGCATGTCCTAACATTTCTAGTCAGTTTAGAGGCTTATTTCAGACATAGATAGATTCAGCTTAGTATTGAGTTAATATCTTCCTTGTATTAAACTCATCAGTTTTTGTATATCTCAGTTATAATATATGGGTATTCCCCATCTTTTCATCTTGTTTATGATTATAGTTTCCTCGCAGTTTCTATTATTTAGTTTATATTTAGTATGTTCATGATCATGCCAGCAAGGTTAGCTTGGGATCACTTGTGGTCCTAGGTCCCGTGTCCGCGTCTTGGGGTTAGCTCAGGGCTTGAAAAGACATCTATATATTGGCAAATTTTAAGCTTAGGAACCCCATTTTGTTGTGGTGTATATGGACAAGAGCTTTGTGAAATAATTCCATTCTCAAGAATGAATTTTTTTTAATTCATAAGACTTATATTCTCCACCACAATCAGATTTTAATAAATTGATGCCTGTATAAAATTGAGTCTCAATGTAAGCCAAAAATGTCTTGAACATGGAAAATACCTCATATTTGGATCAAAGAAAATATACACATGTAAACCGACTATAATAATCGATGAATGTCACAAAGTACTTGAAATGACCATGAGAAACAATTGGTGAAATTCCCTAAACATCACTCTGAATAACATTAATACACTTTGTAGCATAACTACCAAAATTAGGAAAAGGAAGAGTTTTACTCTTTTCCTAATTTAAAGGGAGAACAATCAATGGAAGCAATTGGAAATTGAGTTCTATTCCCTAACAAACAAGAATAAGATAAATGAGACAACACAATAGAATTTGGAAGTCCTAGACGCTTATGCCAAAGCTCAGTCTAATTAGCTGTAGAAGTACAAGCAAAGGATAGAACATGTGGAATGAAACAGTGTCCAGGAAACAATCTTCCAACCTTAGGACCCATTGAAATTATCATCCCCGACACCTGATCCTGAATTAGACAACAATTACGAGAAAAAAATCACATCACAATTGTTATCCACCAATTGTCCAACTGAAATAAGACTAGTTGAGAGCTTTGGTCACAGAAAATCATTTTTGAATGTTGAAGTAATATCCCTAACCATGGTAACTGGTAAATTACTACCATTCGCAATCTATATTTCTAATGGACCTTATACTTACAAATTTTTTTGGTATGCTTTTTTAGTTGGTCATTTGATTGGAATCACCCAATCAACAGTAGAAAATTTAGATTTAACATTATAACCTTGTAATCCCAATGTTTAAAAGGCTGACACGATTATTTTTACAATTTCAAAAGTAAGAGCTCTTCATGAAGATGAGTTGAACCATGTGTCCTAGGTTGAAATGCAATTACCCTATGATTTTGAGGGCATGTGGGATATACTTTACTAATGTGTCCTTGTTAACAATAATTACAGATCTTCTTACAACAATTGCTAGAAATATGACTATATTCCTTGTAACTGCAGCATTGAGTTCTAGTCATATCCTTTCCCTTTCCTTTGCCTTGAGAAACAAATGCAACAGTGACATCATTTTCTTTCTTTCAAGCATTTTGTGGGACAATTTGGTTCTCTTAATGAAGTAGTTCCCTAAAACAAACATCCAAGGAGGGAGATGGATCATGTTCATCAAGTTAGAGCAAACACTGTCAAACTCGGACCGTAATTTCATCAGAAAATTAACTTGCTTACTTTGTTCATGAACTACGTCAATTACAAACAATGATTAGAAGGTAATTTTACATAAAGAATATCTGTAAATTAATCCCATAAGTATTGAAATCCAAAATAACAATCTATAACAAAGAGACCTCGTTGAGAGTTGTTAGTAATTTCAAACTCTACGTGAAAGAGTCCTGCTTTATTATCTTGGTTGTAAACCTTTTGTATATAATCCCACATCGCCTTGGTTATCAAGTAAGTTCGTAGATTAAGAACAATAAAAGGGCCAACTAAACCTAAAATCTATGTCAGTACCCGATAATCTTTAACCCTTCATTCACCTAATTTGGTAAGATTAGTAGAAGCAGGATCACTACATCTATATGAACCCATATATCTTTTTTGGTGACAAAAAATTGAAATTGAAATTCCCAATAAGAATGATTCTTTCCAGTATAAAGAACATTGAAGTATTCGAAGTGATGTGAATTCAGGCTTTTAAATAGACACCAAAACTAGAAATACAATGACTCAACAAAAAACTAGAATGACCAAGACCAAGAGTCCTAGGCATTAAGGACTAATTGTCAACGAGTAGTCAACAAAAGAAAAAAAGATTTTTGAAACGAAAGCACTATGAAACAAGACAACAAAGACAAGGCTCTTATACCATGTAAATAGTTTTGATGAATGCTTCTCAAAGTGAGAGTCTTTCCTTTATATAGAAATTATACACATTACGCATCCTTAAAGATCCGTTATTCCTATCCCTAAAGATAAGCTATTCAATCTTTCTAAATCTTCAATTCAAATCCCCTTAAATCTGCTATGTTATCCCTCCATATCCGTTATTCTATCACAATATAATTCTCTATGATAACTTCAACATATTTATATAATTACCCTTATTTACAATACTATACATGAATATATAAATTATTCTCAATAAATTCATCATTCTAACAAAAAAAAGGTTTTCACAATTAAGAGACGATCTATGGGGTCTGGGGATTGGTATTGTTGTCAAGTAGGGGTTCACGTGCTTGCTCTATAATACTAGGTAACAACTAGGTAATCTTCAATGACACTACTCTTTGTTCAATCTCAAAACATAGTATTATAGAATCTTTTTTTGGTATTATCTATTTAAATCACAAAATAACCCATTTCCTTATTAAAATCTCTCCTTGAAGCAGATTTGGAAAATAGAATTGAACTATAATCTCTCTTTCAAGTAAACTACAAAAATCAACCCTAAATTCCAAGCATTGATATATCTACCCACTTTAACTAGTCTCTTTCAAGTACCAATTGAACATCTGAGCTTAGATTAAGTTGGTCATCTTAACCCATAAGTTAAACCCCATGTAAATAATTCAAATCCATGAATGAACAATAATAAAGAAGAGAAAGGCACAAGACCCACTAAAGTAAATCAACACCAAACCACATAATCACACCCCTAGATTTTGATGTTTTAGCCAATCATCATAAAAAAGGAAATTAATTATACCCATTATGTTCTCAACCATTAATGTGTTGATAATTAACAAGAATCTTCAAAAGTCTACTAAACCAAAAAACTAAGAGAGGTACTAAAAAGTCTACTGCTCAATATCAAAAAGTTAGATTAGGGGAAAGATACATTTTCTCACTCATTAGAACTAGTTATACATTCCCTAAAAATTAACCCGAATGCCCCTCGCATCCCTTTTTACGACATTAGTTAGGCTCGTCTAGCATGATCGGTGGATCGCCATTCTTTCCTTGAACTCACCATTTCACACCTCTGCCTTTAGGTGTTTGAGCCCAAATCACTTAAGTCGATTAAGTTCAGCTTTCACGATCAGTGGCTTGCTTATTTCCACCTTGTTAGCTTAGTTTGGCCTTTATCTTTGCTCAGTACTATACCATTTTCGGCAAAGGAATTTGGGATCACCTTTTTATATTCGTTGCATCACCTATGCATATTTTTTTTACCGACATACCTTGGTATTGTCTCATCAAACACTATCAACATTGGTAAGTTCTGTGCAATTAGCTGATCCATTTTTTTGTTAGGTGACTACCAGTTGGGAGTTTGTACTCTGTTCGATGTTATTGGCGTCTTATTGAAGTATTAATCCTTTCCTTGACCCTTAGCATTTATAGCTTCAAAACATCAAAATATTATCATATTATGACATAAATAGGCATTGAAGACACTAATTGTTTAACTAGAAAGCCCCAAATGAGTGAAAATCTACTATCATGACATAGTCGAAATGTGCCTAGGTCACTCTTGCTAGGTGGGTGGCATACACCCTTAGAAGTGGACTAATTAACTAGGTTGCGTTGATATATAAAGATCCTATTAAGAGTTGACACACCACTGGATCACTCTTGCTAGATGGGTGGCTTACGCCCCCGAGAGTAGACTAGCTGTCTAGGTAGCTTAGAACATTTCTACATACCCTCTAGTTCACTCTTGCTAGCCGGGATTCGACTGGCTGGTTGGGTGGTCCCTTTCTAGGTGTTGTGGTTACTTGGGATGGTAACCCAACTTTCACTTTTTGGATTCTGATCGATGGTACTTCTCTCTAGTAGAATTAGCTATTCTATGTACCTATCAGGCTTGTGGGAGTCCGCTCGAGTTTAATTAAATCTAGCACACTAGTGTATCTTTTAGTACTATGGAGGTCCAACTATGTTTAGTTTAGTTGTGCTTAAATTTAATTTTTGTATGATCGTATGCTTTTCTTTAAATTCCATTTTGACCTCTATTTGTGTATAGATTCAATATTTTCATATTGTGTTTACCTTTCTTTCTTAGTCGGCCTATGATGCCAACAAAGTACCTTTGCTATGATATTCATGCTACACTTTGCATCTATTTTGTGATGCAGGTCCTAGTGCCAGCTAACGGTGGTGATTTCTCATGTGATCAACATCATTTCAGATCAGAGACAAGGGTGAGCACTTGGGGTTCTATACTTGCCGGTCTTCTTTTGTTTCATATACAGTTAGTCATTTGCTATTTGACAAAACTTTGCTTTTTGTCCAGTTTTGAGACCTGTACTCTTATTTTTGATTGATATGTACTTGCAACTTCCTAGTTTTGAGAGGGATCTTTTGTATATATGTTTTATTTGCTTCCATTTCTATCTTATTTTGTTGTTATAATGTTGTTTCTTCTCATTTCTACCCTTACACTCGTTACTTGTTGTTATAGATTACAATTTGGCTTACATACTAGTTGATTGTAGTAGGTGTCATAATGACTTGAGGAAATGGTTCGTGGCAGTTCTTAAACTCTTAAGTATCATGGAGTTTCTAATTAGTGTTTTTATAATTGGAGCTCCTGTTGGAGATGACTGTACTAGTGATCGAGTTTTCTAATATAGTCAAACATTTTCTATGTTATTAGGTCTCATTTTGTTAGTCTTCAATCACCAATTTATATTAGATTTTAGACAACGATCTAGAATGTTATAAAGTTCTTATGTTAATAAGTTAGTTTATTGTTTGTTTCATCTTTAAAATTTAATAAGTTTTTGTGTTCTTTAGACTACTAAATTGATTGAATCATTTTACTAATCTAATGAAGAATATGAATGCAATGGATCAAAGAGAACACCCGTTCACTCATTAGCATTCTTTCATTGTTCCAACTCTATAAGATTGAGTTTATAAAACATCTACTAACGATTAGTATTATTTTATATTGATTAGATTGTGGAATAAAAATATGTCCATTAGGTATGTAAATAGTAAAGAAAAATATTATATCAAAGAAATTAATAATTTAATGTATAACAATCTCTAAATTATTAATCAATGAATAACAATCTCTTCATTTTTACTTTCCCTCATAAATTGTCAACGCATTGCAATCTCCACATGAAAATATCTTTACCATAGTGGATGTTGAGGCTACAAATGTATGAAAATATTGGTTAGCTAAGCAGGAAAATTGTCAATTTAAAATGAATTTGACATGTCAAAATAGATTTAATCAAAAAATGAGACATTTTCCAATCCAAAACAAAAATTTGTCTGATTGAGATGGGTTACATAAATATATGATAAGCAGTAGCCCATAACAACACTACCAGCACAACTCTTACCCTTAATAATGTTTTTTATTATTGTATTAATCAAGGAAAGAGTTCCATTAATAAAACAAAGGCCAACTTCTCTTATACAAGAGTTATACCAAAAAATGATGAACGTACAAACAAAAATACAAGGGGTCCTCTAATAGGGTGGATAAAAAGATTAATGAATAGAGTGTATTTGTATTGTTTGCATAAGTTATGCTAATAATATTTTCTATGAGGCATTTGTTTTTAGTATTAAAAATAAAATGCATTCTAGAATAACACTTCCTATTTTTTTTCTTTAACAACCTCAACATACAACTTAAGTGCCAGCTTCTGCTCCTCCATATATTTATCTAGACGTATTTGTGAGTTAGGGTGTATAGTCTTATACATTAGTATTCACTTTTTTTTTTTTTTTTTGCTCGTCCAATGTTCATATTTTTTTGTGGATATATTCTAATGTGTCAACCCAATTAGAATTGCCCTAAGTTTAATCATGTTGGCAATCCTCTACTTTCACTTTTGAAAAATTTCCATTATTTTTTCTATACTTGTGGAACCATAGGAAAATGGTTTTACAGTTAGTGAAAAGACCATAAAACCAACATTCCTTCTGGGCCGAGTTGCAAGTTTATATTTGTTAAGTCTTAGAAAGCATGCATTATTAGTTTATCAAAAGAATACCTTGTTCCATAATGTATATAAACTTGCGACTTGAACCAGAGAAGATGTTGGTGTAATGGTCTTTTCACCAAGTGGAAAATCGTTTTCCTATTGTTTCACAAGTATAAAGAAATAATTGATAAATTTTTTAAAATGAAACAAGAGTATCAGAAACTTAATTAGGCTGAAAGAAAATCAAATGGAATACAGGCATTTGAAGATCTTCATAAAAATATTACAAAAACTAACCAAGAAAGAATAAAATAGAATACTAATGTTTAAGATTATGCATCATTGCTCAGAAATATCTCCAGGTAAACACTTGGAGTAATAAAAATTGACAATGAAGTTGCGGGTGGAGAAACTTAATAAAGAAAAACAAAGTGCTATATAACCGAGCATCTCAAGTTCATAATCAGTGGTGTAGCCACATGATCATTAGGGTGTCCAATTCGTCGGAAAAATATACTGTATATACAAGTAAAATGATATACGAAATGATTAAATAACATATTTTGGACAGCCTTAATATAACAAAGTTGTTATAGCCAAACAGTTTCACCTCCTGTGCTATTTCTGGAGCTTTTGTTGTGCTATTTCTGGACACCATTTGTGAAATTCCTATCTCCGCCACTGTTCATAATTATCATGGGTTACATAAAAATATGACAAACAATTCATAACACAAAATATTATTATTATTATTATTAGTATTATTATTATTATTATTATTATTATTATTATTATTATTATTATTATTATTATTATTATTATTATTATTATTATTATTATTATTATTATTATTACCATTATTATTACTATTACTATTATTATTACTATTACTATTACTATTACTATTACTATTACTATTACTATTCTTTAAAGTCAAAGCATCAAGAATATTAGCATCACTTAAAGATAACTGCAAATTTGGTTAAGTGTTAAAATAAACTGGACCATAGGCCACCGTAGATTCTATTGAACCCATTACTGATTGTCTAAAATTTAAATTCCTAGCATCACGTAAAGCAGCTAAAAAAGTTTCAGGTAACCCTTTAAGAGTTAATGGCTTAAAAGCAATTTGTATCATACCAATATGCAAGAAATTATACTGTAATTTATATATATCAATATCTCTCTTACTTAATAAACAAATAGTCTGTTCTGAAGAATTTAACGCCAAAGATTGTTCAGTTGTTTTAATCAGCTGTTTATTAGAAATCTTATCAAACCAACCATAATCATAAATGGTTTTTATATTAATTTTGGGAATAGTCCATTTGTTTAACAAATCAAGGTTTTGAGGTATATCAACCTCTTCTAATCTGATACTTTTAGTACTAGTTTCTCCAAGATCCATGAAGAGAAGTGTCATATCTATGTCGTATACTTTATTTCAATTTCATAGTTATTATGAAAGTTCCTAGGCTCTGATACCAACAAAACAAAATCTCGAAAGACGGGCGGTAGTCCGCGTGGTCATCTTCAATCTAGCTTGTCAACATCCGAATTCAAAGAAATACGAATCGAAATATAAACAAATTTTTATATTGTTTAATGACTGTATGGAAGATAATTCTTTTACCCAAGCAAGGGGTCTGTCGAGATTTGAATATGTATTGTTATTGAGCCACGTATCTGGCAGTTCTAACCGGGCATAAGATGCCTTACTTATCAAACTTATTTTTTTAGGATAAAACCATGGCTAGCCAGACAAAGCCAATAATGTATTGCATCAATTCTGACTGTACCAACCATCTCGGAACCAAGTCAAGAAACTATATAGAAATTTATTCATATTTAGATAAAGTCTATATCTTTCATAGAAGATATAACAGTGAAATTAGATATGCATCATAGATATGAACCTTTTAGCCAGACATTGTCACGGCTCTAGATCGGAGAATAAAAAGGAGAAGAATAAGTAAATAAATACCTTTGTAGCACGGGCCAACACCAAGGCCTATAAAAAACTGAAAGTTTTATTTATAACTCCAGTGGATATATTCCGGCAAGCACACTTACAAACTTAAGAGATTACAAGAAGAGAGAGAAAAGAGAGAAGGGGTTTCTCCAAAACCTGCCCTTTTAAAACTACAACTGAACTTTATTTATAGGAAAAGACAAGCATCTATAGGTCCTTATCAATGGGCCCTAGTAACAGTATATCTACTGTAGTTGAACAGCGATTCTACTGTAGATGAATAGTGTTTTACTGTAGATGAACAGTGTTTCTATTGTTGTTAGTGCTTATCACTATTCTTGACAATCTTAAGACTAATCTTTATACTTTGTCTTTTTTCTTCAGTTGTCGGAGAAATCTTCCTCCTCGGTTAACACATTTCTCGTTGCTGGATTTTCTTCCTCAAATGGCTGAGCTTCCTGAATATCTTCCTGGACATCATTGCTTGTTTCACTCCTCATGGAAGTGTCAGATTTTGCATAACTTGTGATATTAAGGAGTAGACTTTTCTTAACGTCTGCCAAATACTTATTATTCATTTCTTCTTGATCTCCATCTTGATTAGAGATTCTTCTAGCCATGACCTTTACAGAACTATCAGCAATTATTCCTTTGTGTGGAGAAGCACTATATTCATGGATTTATACTGAGATAAGGTCCAAAAGTTCTTGTCCATATAAGGACTTTGTTTTGGGATCTTTCTTCATTAATTTGTCCCAAAAGTTGTTATAATAGGTACGATATAAACATGGAATCTGTTCTTCGGTAAAACCTACTTCTGGAGTCCACTTGTGAATCCATGGAATAGAGAATTCTATGAAGAAATAGATTTGTTTAATTTTTTCAATATAGCAGATATGATCTATGTGATATAAATTATTAAGATCTGGTGAAAACTTAATCCATTCTTTATATAATTTTAAAAATGGTTCAGGAAAAATCTTCACCGTCGGACCGTGGTATGACCACCAATTTAAAAACCAATTTGGGATTGGTTCGGTAAATATCTTTGAACAAACCTTAACGAACCAAGTATGTTTGTGCCTCTCATTGTTGTAGTAGAGGACTTTACTGAAAGAATTAATGCAATCCCAATAAGTGAAATTTGTAGGGACTTTATTAAGGTTGATTTGCTTTTCTTTCATTGCGGAAATACCCCAATCTTCAATAGATATAATCTTCTTGATAATATTTTGGAGAAGTTATAAACATTCTCGCTGGTATTATATCCTAAGAAATATTGAAATTCAACATTCCTATGCTCATCAAGATAGTTTCATAGTATGAACGGGTTTTGTATGACTCACCCGAAAAATATAATTGATTAACCAAATATCGTTGGAATATCTTCCAAGGTTCGTCTTTTCCTTAAATCTCAGAGTTTTCCAAAAGAAATATCACTTCTTTCTTTTCCACCTTTTCGTATGACTTAATATCATCAATATCATCTTTAGCAATGGAGGCAAAGTTTTCACCTTTCTTTTGAGAGAGATATTTCTGCAATTGTGCGTATAACGAATTGTTTTCTGAAATATCATCTAGATGAATAGAAGAAACTTCTTTGGAAGAAGAAGCTTCTTTGGAAGAACTTTTCAAGCTCACCAAACTCATCCCACCTCACTGTATAATAGGAGCATTAGATGAAGAGGATCCATATGAAGATCCTAATGTTCCTGGGGATGACCTTCCCCTTCCTCTGGTATAACCCGATCTTCCCCAAACCTTGGTCATCCAAGAAAGATCCATCCTACAAACAAAACATTTAGTTTTATTCGATGTCAATGTCATAATAATAACTATAGAAATCAATAATTTCTTCACAAAAACAAATTTCTGTAATGATGTGACATCCACAATTTTGTATATAATTATTCCTTGTATATCTCTATCAAGAGGTACAGCCTTTATGATAGTAATCAACATCTTATCTGAAAGCAAAGGAGATAAAAGTCCCATTTAAGACGATAAGTATTCTCTGGATAAGAAATTCGGAAGAGAGTTATCACTTCCCTTTTTATAATGAAATCAAAATCAAAACGAGCAAACTGGGCCTGCCACCTAGCAAACATTAATTTCAAAGCATCATGTTTAAAATCTTTGTCAAACATGTATTTCACGGATTGAGCATCAATTTTTATTAAAAACTTTTGATTGTATAAATCATCTTGAAATTTTAATACACATTTAACAATGGTTAGCATTTCATGAGCTACTGTGGCGTATTTTTTCTGAGCATCGCTCCATTTTTCTGAATGAAAACGAATCAAATATTTTGTTTTATCGTGAGGATTAATCTGTTTCAAAATCCCATCATAACCAATATTAGATGCATCGGTTTCAACTATATTTTCCTAAGCCAGGTTAGCAAGAGTTAAGCAAGGTAAAGATTGAATACGAAGTTTGATATTTTTTACCAAAGTGGTATGACTATCAGTCCAAGGCGATTTATGGTCCTTTTTTAACCTGTCATATAAAGGAGCCAAATCTCTAGATAAATTTTTATAAAAGGGAGATATATAATTTAGACTTCCCAAAAATCTTTGCAATTGCATCCGATCTGTAATAATATCAGGAAATTTTGAGGCAAAATCAATAGATCGCTGAATAGGGGTAACTTTTCCCTGGCAAATAAGATGTCCTAAAAAACGAACATTGGTTTGGAACAAACTCATTTTTGGTTTAGAAATTACCAAACCATTTTGTATGACAATCTTTTTGAAGATATCTAAGTGTTTAATATGCATTTCTAGTGTCTATGAGAAAACCAGAATGTCATCAATATAAACAATAATGAAATCTAAATATGGATTAAAAATATCATTCACTATTTTCTGAAATTCAGAAGGTGCGTTTTTCAGACTAAATGGCATATCATTCCACTCATATTGACCAAATGGCACATTAAAAGCGGTTTTATAAGAATGATCCTAAATATCTGAATTTGCCCATAATCAGATTTTAGATCAAATTTTGAAAAGATATTAGCATCATATAATCTTGATAGTAAATCTCTTTTATTTGGAATAGGATACCTAATCCATTTTAAATATTTATTCAAAGGTTTATAATTTATCACCAACCTGGGGACACCTCGTTCTTTTCCGCTGCATTGTTAACATAGAATGCAATGCATAACCAAGGAGATTTAGAAGGTTTTATCAAGCCTTTTTGTAATAGATTATCAATTTCCTTTTTGCAGAATTCTACTAATTCAGCATTCATTTGACAAAGACGAAATTTAGTGGGAATACTATCCTCCGAGAAATTATCTTCATAGGGAAGAGTCACAATATGCTTTTTGCGATTCCAAAAGGCGCTAGGTGATCGGCACAGATATCAACAACCATCTATTTGGAAATTAATTTAATCTTTTCCTATACCTTAGTGGATTTCAGAGTTTCAAATATATTCATACTAAATAATTCTAGTTGTAAAGAGTCAACATGCTTTTGTTTCATATTAATTAAAGCATTAATATCACGAGAGATAGGATCAGTGATAAAAGTATAACTAATATTCTAATTTTCATACGTAGCAGAAAAACTTTTAGCTGTTATGCTAGTAAAAGGGTATATGACGTTAATAAATGGGGTTCCAAGTATAATTGGAGGATATAACTAATTTTTGACCAATAAAAAGAAATGAGGAATGCAAACTTTATTTTGACAAATACGCGTATTAGGTAATTTATACTTTATATCTAAAGCATGTCCTGATGCTGATTTAACCATGTGAGTTGTTTTCTCAAAATACTTTGTAGATACAAGACCTTCTTGAATACAACTAACATTGGCTCCACTATCAATCATAGCAACATTAGTTATAGAAAAACTATTATCAATTAAAATGGTGCATTTAACATACCATTTATGGGCAGTGACAATTTGCGTCATTCCTAAAAACATACTTTCCCTAGGATCAAAATTAACAGGGTTTGCAAGAGTATTATCTTCAACAACTTTATTCCCTTTGCTATTAGCCTTTTCTATCTAAGTAATATGGTGATCACAAATCATTTAATTTTGCTTAATGAATTTAATCTCATCTTTTAAATTCTCAATTTCATTCTTTAAATCATCATAACAAGAATCTCTAGTAGAAACAGTTTGTTTATTAAATCTGTTATGAACTTCAGATATAGAATATGGAGAAGAATAATCGATTTCGAAATCATTTTTTTGTTTCACATAATTTTTTGAAGAACTAGCAGTATTATTAACAGCTAATTGAATAATTTTTTCACGAAGATTATTATCAGTAACTTCTTTTAAAAGTTCTATAACATTATCAGAAGTAATAGTGTTAATATTTAAATCTTCAAATTGAGATTGTAATTTATAAAATTCATCATTTTCACAAGAACAAATATCTCCTTGCCCAAATTTACAAGTATCACAAGCATTATTATTAATATGCTGAGTATTATCAGGAGAATTATTATTATCATCCGAACTTTACTCAGAGTCATAATATGATTCCGAACTAGAAGTGTAAAGGAAACTATAAACCTTATCATGAATTTCTTCATCTAGTTCTAAGTTTCTTAGCTTTTCAAGCTTACAATTTGGTGCTATATGACCGAATTTTCCACTCTTATAACACTTAATTTTGCAAGTTCTCATCTAGGCCTATTCTTAGTAAATCTATTACACATGCGATATGATTTTCGTTCATCTCGTTCTTCTTTAGATCTTCTTCTATGTCTCCATTTCCTATAAGGTTCTTCGTGATTGGACCTTCCAAAATCTCTATGTTTAGATTTCTGTTTATTCGAAATTTCTGGTAAACCAAACTGGGTACAAAAGTCTCCTAGCTGAGATCTTTCTTTTTGCTTATCTATCTTAAGCTGTCGAGATAATTTTAACTCATTGCACAAATTTATGGCTTCTTGAGTGCAGACACCTATTAATCTGCCATAGGTATAACTTCCATAAGGGATTTCACCATTCTCATTTCTTAAGATCTTTTTAACTCTTAAAGCAAATAATGAGGGAAGGCCATCTATAAACTTAGCTTTCCAATACTCATACTTATTTTCAAGTAATTCCATCACTCTACTCATATAAGTATCTTTATACCATCTAAATTCTCCTAAAGTTCTACATCGTAGACCGTTTAGCAGAGTACGAATGGTCTCAAACTTATTGGTAAATCTTCCATTAAAATGTTCTAGAATAGCTAAAACTAAAGTATAAACGGCATATTCTCTATTTGCCACAAGAGCCATACCAAGGTTATCAACACCTGGGGTAGTAGAGACCGTATTAATTAAAGCAGCTTTTTGTTCAACAGTCATATAATTATCCCACCAACCTCAAAGTTGGCTAGTAAAACCTGCAATTATCATTTTGAAAATATTTCTATCGGAGTTTTGAATATTTTTACAAATAGTTCCATACATAAGCATTCTGTGAACAAGATTAGTAAGCTGTCTATCAATCAGACCATCAAGGTTCCATTCATAAATCTTAAAACCGCTATAAGAGGTATTAGTCTGATTCCAGTCTCGCTCATCTATAAGCATATATTGCGGAGTGGGTCGAGAATAATAATAAGTTTGCATACTTGGTTTAGTCGCAAATTTACCACTATTCTTTTTGGGATAACCCTGAAGTTTATAAAATTCTAAAGAAACATGTTCTTTAAAGTCAAAAGCATTTTCCACTTCATCAACAAAATTTTCTGATAAATCTATAGGACTAGCTTTAAATTCAGAAAACTTTTTTGCCAGAAGTTCCTGTAAATCATAATGTGATGTTAATTTAAAATCTGTAATTTTCGGAGGCCTTTGCACCGGGGTAGCCATAGTAAAATTTTCTGGATTCACTTTAGAAGGAGAAGCTTTATCACAAGTTTTTAAATCATTTTTTATCTGAATTATTAAAACAGTTTGTTCATCTAATTTTTTATCAAGAGAACCAATGTGTTCACCTAAAACCTTAACATAAAGTCCCAAATAATTATTTTGAGAAATCAAATTATTAATTTCGTTGATGCTGACTGCCGCAACATCTTATTCAATAAATTTTTGGAAGGCAGTAAAAGTAATACCAATATTATTAGGTAAAACAAAGGTTGACTGGAGTGGATAAACAGTCTTAATAATATTACCAGTTCCATATTTATAAGATCGTTCAAGAACATTAATGAATAAAGGTAAATATGTGGTTATAAACCATGGCACAAAATACATAATTTGATTATGCAAAACACAATTTTCATAAAACTCTAGAGAAATATTATTCAAATCATCGGCACTATAAGAGTCAAAGAACCAAGTTTCAAACTGCTTTCATTTATCACTAAAAACTTCATTTTGAATATATTTTCTTGCCAGAGAACCTAGACTAAAATCTATTTGGTGTGCATTCATCATTAAGTATTATTTAAATCAAAATCCATTTCGGATTGTGACGGAACGTCTTTATCAGATATGTCAAAAGCAATATCATTTGCCTGCACAATATTTAACCGAGGATTAATCTTTATTTCATTAACCAATTTATCATGTTGATTTGCAGATATAACTGATGATAAAATATGTAAAGAAGCGGCACGATTTCTAGCCGAACCATACACAGGATCAATAGAGGCTGAATCAATAGGGGAAATATGATGCATAGCAGGCAATCTCCTAGTAGACGAAAATGAATGTCTACTAAAAGGAATATCATTAAACTGCACACAAATTCTTCCATCCGTATTTTAAGTAATATGAGAGTACTCAGAATTAGTGATCTCTTCTGCCATCTGACTTGGAGGAATTACTGATTCTAAAGTCCAAGTAGTTGGAAAATTAATTTCTTCCCATTTTATAGGTCTTCTAGTAGTGACCTTAGATCTAGCAAAATTAGTTTCTACTATAATTGTTTCAACAGAGGTATCATATAACTTGCATCTTGGGTTTAACGTAGAAATTAATTTAAAATATATTCTATAAGACAAGCAAATAAGTTCAGATCCAGGTGCATAATTATTGCCATGTGTTTTAACATTTAAATTCAAAGCAACAAGAATATTAGCATCAGTTAAAGATAACTGCAAATTTGGTTGAGTGTTAAAATAAATTGGACCATAGGCCACCGTAGATTCTATTGAACCCATTAATGATTGTCTAAAATTTAAATTCCTAGCATCACGTAAAGCAGCTAAAAAAGTTTCAGGTAACCCTTTAAGAGTTAGCGGCTTAAAAGCAATTTGTATCATGCCAATATGCAAGAAATTATACTGTAATTTATATATATAGAAATCTTATCAAACCAACCATAATCATAAATGGTTTTTATATTAATTTTGGGAATAGTCCATTTGTTTAACAAATCAAGGTTTTGAGGTATATCAACCTCTTCTAATCTGATACTTTTAGTACTAGTTTCTCCAAGATCCATGAAGAGAAGTGTCATATCTATGTCATATACTCTATTTCAATTTCATATTTATTATGAAAGTTCCTAGACTTTATCTAAATATGAATAAATTTCTATATAGTTTCTTGACTTGGTTCCGAGATGGTTAGTACAGTCAGAATTGATGCAATACGTTATTGGCTTTGTCTGGCCAGCCGTGGTTTTAGCCTGAAAAAATGAGTTTGATAAGTAAGGCATCTTATGCCCGATTAGAACTGCCAGATACATGGCTCAATAACAATACGTATTCAAATCTCGACAGACCCCTTGCTTGGGTAAAAGAATTATGTTCCATACAATCATTAAACAATATAAAAATTTGTTTATATTTCGATTCGTATTTCTTTGAATTCGAATGTTGACAAGCTAGATTGAAGATGACCACGTGGACTACCGGCCTGTCTTTCGAGATCCTGTTTTGTTGGTATCAGAGCCTAGGAACTTTCATAATAAATATGTTAGCTCATAAAATGCTAACCATTGTTAAATGTGTATTAAAATTTCAAGATGATTTATACAATCAAAATTTTTTAATAAAAACTGATGCTCAATCAGTGAAATACATGTTTGACAAAGATTTTAAACATAATGCTTCGAAATTAATGTTTGCTAGGTGGCATGCCCAGTTAGCTCCTTTTGATTTTGATATTCATTATAAAAAGGGAAGTGATAACTCTCTTCCGAATTTCTTATCCAGAGAATACTTATCGTCTTAAATGGGACTTCTATCTCCTTTGCTTTCAGATAAGATGTTGATTACTATAATAAAGGCTGTACCTCTTAATAGAGATGTACAAGGAATAATTGTATACAAAATTGTGGATGCCATGATAAAAGACCTCATTACAGATTTTTTTTTTGTTGAAGAAATTATTGATTTCTATAGTTATTATTATGACATTGACATCAAATAAAACTAAATGTTTTGTTTGTAGGATGGATCATCCTTGAATGACCAAGGTTCGAGGAAGATCGAGTTATATCAGAGGAAGGGGAAGATCATCCCCAGGAACATCAGGATCTTCATATGGATCCTCTTCTTCTAATGCTCCTATTATACAGCGAGGTGGGATGAGTTTGGTGAACTTGAAAAGTTCTTCCAAAGAAGCTTCTTCTTCCAAAGAAGTTTCTTCTATTCATCTAGATGATATTCCAGAAAACAATCAGTCATACGCACAATTGCAGGAATATATCTCTCAAAAGAAAGGTGAAACCTTTGCCTCCATTGCTAAAGATGATATTGATGATATTAAGTCATACGAAAAGGTGGAAAAGAAAGAAGTGATATTTCTTTTGGAAAACGCTGAGATTCAGAAAAAAGACGAACCTTGAAAGATATTCCAACGATATTTGGTTAATGGATTATATTTTCCGGGTGAGTCATACAAAACCCGTTCATACTATGAAACTATCTTGATGAGCACAGGAAGTGTTGAATTTCAACATTTCTCAAGATATAATACTAGCGAGAATGTTTATAACTTCTCCAAAATGATTAACAAGTAGATTATATCTATTGAAGATTGGGGTATTTCTGCAATGAAATAAAGGCAGATCAGCCTTAATAAATTCCCTACAAATTTTACTTATTAGGATTACATTAATGCTTTCATCTAGATGAATAGAAGAAACTTCTTTGGAAGAAGAAGCTTTTTTGGAAGAACTTTTCCATCCTACAAACAAAACATTTAGTTTTATTCGATGTCAATGTCATAATAATAACTATAGAAATCAATAATTTCTTCACAAAAACAAATTTCTGTAATGATGTCTTTTATCATGGCATCCACAATTTTGTATACAATTATTCCTTGTACATCTCTATTAGGAGGTACAGCCTTTATGATAGTAATCAACATCTTATCTGAAAGCAAAGGAGATAAAAGTCCCATTTAAGACGATAAGTATTCTCTGGATAAGAAATCCGGAAGAGAGTTATCACTTCCCTTTTTATAATGAATATCAAAATCAAAAGGAGCAAATTGGGCCTGCCACCTAGCAAACATTAATTTCGAAGCATCATGTTTAAAATCTTTGTCAAACATGTATTTCATGGATTGAGCATCAATTTTTATTAAAAACTTTTGATTGTATAAATCATCTTGAAATTTTAATACACATTTAACAATGGTTAGCATTTCATGAGCTACTGTGGCGTATTTTTTCTGAGCATCGCTCCATTTTTCTGAATGAAAACGAATCAAATATTCTTTTTTATTGTGAGGATTAATCTGTTTCAAAATCCCACCATAACCAATAATAGATGCATCGATTTCAACTATTTTTTCCCAAGCCGGGTTAGAAAGAGTTAAGCAAGGTAAAGATTGAATATGAAGTTTGACATTTTTTACCAAAGTGGTATGACTATCAGTCCAAGGCGATTTATGGTCCTTTTTTAACCTGTCATATAAAGGAGCCAAATCTCTAGATAAATTTTTATAAAAGGGAGATATATAATTTAGACTTCCCAAAAATCTTTGCAATTGCATCCGATCTGTAATAATATTAGGAAATTTTGAGGCAAAATCAATAGATCGCTGAATAGGGGTAACTTTTCCCTGGCAAATAAGATGTCCTAAAAAACGAACATTGGTTTGGAACAAACTCATTTTTGGTTTAGAAATTACCAAACCATTTTGTATGACAATCTTTTTGAAGATATCTAAGTGTTTAATATGCATTTCTAGTGTCTATGAGAAAACCAGAATGTCATCAATATAAACAATAATGAAATCTAAATATGGATTAAAAATATCATTCACTATTTTATGAAATTCAGAAGGTGCGTTTTTCAGACTAAATGGCATATCATTCCACTCATATTGACCAAATGGCACATTAAAAGCGGTTTTATAAGAATGATCCTAAATATCTGAATTTGCCCATAATCAGATTTTAGATCAAATTTTGAAAAGATATTAGCATCATATAATCTTGATAGTAAATCTCTTTTATTTGGAATAGGATACCTAATCCATTTTAAATATTTATTCAAAGGTTTATAATTTATCACCAACCTGGGGACACCTCATTCTTTTTCCACTGCATTGTTAACATAGAATGCAGTGCATGACCAAGGAGATTTACAAGGTTTTATCAAGCCTTTTTGTAATAGATTATCAATTTCCTTTTTGCAGAATTCTACTAATTCAGCGTTCATTTGACAAGGACGAGATTTAGTGGGAATATTATCCTCCAAGAAATTATCTTCATAGGGAAGAGTCACAATATGCTTTTTGCGATTCCAAAAGGCGCTAGGATTATCGGCACAGATATCAACAGCCATCTGTTCGGAAATTAATTTAATCTTTTCCTGTACCTTAGTGGATTTCAGAGTATCAAATATATTCATACTAAATAATTCTAGTTGTAAAGAGTCAACATGCTTTTGTTTCATATTAATTAAAGCATTAGTATCACGAGAGATAGGATTAGTGATAAAAGTATAACTAATATTCTGATTTTCATACGTAGCAGAAAAACCTTTAGCAGTTATGCTAGTAAAAGGTTATATGGCATTAATAAATGGGGTTCCAAGTATAATTGGAGGATATAACTGATTTTTGACCAAGAAAAAGAAATGCGGAATGCAAACTTTATTTTGACAAATACGCGTATTAGGTAATTTATACTTTATATCTAGAGCATGTCCTAATGCGGATTTAACCATGTGAGTTGTTTTCTCAAAATACTTTGTAGATACAAGACCTTCTTGAATACAACTAACATCGGCTCCACTATCAATCATAGCAACATTAATTATAGAAAAACTATTATCAATTAAAATGGTGTATTTAACATACCATTTATGGGCAGTGACAATTTGCATCATTCCTAAAAACATACTTAGTCTAGGATCAAAATTAACAGGGTTTGCAAGAGTATTATCTTCAACAACATTTTTCCCTTTGCTATTAGCTTTTTCTATCTGAGTAATACGGTGACCACAAATCATTTCATTTTGCTTAATGAATTTAATCTCATCTTTTAAATTCTCAATTTCAGTCTTTAAATCATCATAAGAAGAATCTCTAGTAGAAACAGTTTGTTTATTAAATTTGTTATGAGATTCAGATATAGAATATGGAGCAGAATAATCGATTTCGAAATCATTTTTTTGTTTCACATAATTTTTTGAAGAACTAGCAGTATTATTAATAGCTAATTGAATAATTTTTTCATAAAGATTATTATCAGTAACTTTTTTTAAAAGTTCTATAACATTATCAGAAGTAATAGTGTTAATATTTAAATCTTCAAATTGAGATTGTAATTTATAAAATTAATCATTTTCACAAGAACAAATATCTCCTTGCCCAAATTTACAAGTATCACAAGCATTATTATTAATATGCTGAGTATTATCAGGAGAATTATTATTATCATCTGAACTTGACTCAGAGTCATAATCTGATTCTGAACCAGAAGTGTAAAGGAAACTATAAACCTTATCATGAATTTCTTCATCTAGTTCTAAGTTTCTTAGCTTTTCAAGCTTACAATTAGGTGCTATATGATCGAATTTTCCACTCTTATAACACTTAATTTTTGCTAGTTCTCGTCTAGACCTATTCTTAGTAAATCTATTACACTTGTGAGATGATTTTCGTTCATCTCGTTCTTCTTTAGATCTTCGTCTATGTCTCCGTTTCCTATAAGGTTTTTCGGGATTGGACCTTCCAGAATCTCTATGTTTAGCTTTTTGTTTATCCGAAATTTCTGGTAAACCAAATTGGTACAAAAGTCTCCAGCTGAGATCTTTCTTTTTGCTTATCTATCTTAAGCTGCCGAGATAATTTTAACTCATTGCACAAATTTATGCCTTCTTGAGTGCAGACGCCTATTAATCTGCCATAGGTATACCTTCTATAAGGGATTTCACCATTCTCATTTCTTAAGATCTTTTTAACTCTTAAAGCAAATAATGAGGGAAGGCAATCTATAAACTTAGCTTTCCAATACTCATACTTATTTTCAAGTAGTTCCATCACTCTACTCATATATGTATCTTTATACCATCTAAATTCTCCTAAAGTTCTACATCGTAGACCGTTTAGCAGAGTACGAATGGTCTCAAACTTATTGGTAAATCTTCCATTAAAATTTTCTAGAATAGTTAAAACTAAGGTATAAACAACATCTTCTCTATTTACCACAAGAGCCATACCGAGGTTATCAACACCTGGGGTAGTAGAGACCGCATTAATTACAACAGCTTTTTGTTCAACAGTCATATAATTATCCCACCAACCTCGAAGTTGGCCAGTAAAACCTGCAATTATCATTTTGAAAATATTTCTATCGGAGTTTTGAACATTTTTACAAATAGTTCCATACATAAGCATTCTATGAACAAGAATAGTAAGCTGTCTATCAGTTAGCCCATCAAGGTTCCATTCATAAATCTCAGAACCGCTATAAGAGGTATTAGTCTGATTCCAACCTCGCTCTTCTATAAACACATCTTACGGAGTGGGTCGAGAATAATAATAAGTTTGCATACTTGGTTTAGTCGCAAATTTACCACTATTCTTTTTGGGATAACCCTGAAGTTTATTAAATTCTAAAGAAACATGTTCTTTAAAGTCAAAAAGCATTTTCTACTTCATCAGCAAAATTTTCTGATAAATCTATAGGACTAGCTTTAAATTCATAATAAATATGAAATTAAAATAAAGTATATGACATAGATATGACACTTCTCTTCATGGATCTTGGACAAACTTGTACTAAAAGTATCAGATTAGAAGAGGTTGATATACCTCAAAACCTTGATTTGTTAAACAAATGGACTATTCCCAAAATTAATATAAAAACCATTTATGATTATGGTTGGTTTGATAAGATTTCTAATAAACAGCTGATTACAACAACTTAACAATCTTTGGCGTTAAATTCTTCAGAACAGACTATTCGTTTATTAAGTAAGAGAGATATTGATATATATAAATTACAGTATAATTTCTTGCATATTTGCATGATACAAATTGCTTGTAAGCCGTTCACTCTTAAAGGGTTACCTGAAACTTTTTTAGCTGCTTTATGTGATGCTAGGAATTTAAATTTTAGACAATCATTAATGGGTTCAATAGAATCTACGGTGGCCTATGGTCCAGTTTATTTTAACACTCAACAAAATTTGCAGCTGTCTTTAAATGATGCTAATATTCTTGATGCTTTGACTTTAAATGTTAAAACGCATAGCTATAATTATGCACCTGGATCTGAACTTATTTGCTTGTCTTATAGAATATATTTTAAATTACTTTCTACTTTAAACCCAAGATGCAAGTTATATGATACATCTGCTGAAACAATTATAGTAGAAACTAATTTTCCTTGATCTAAGGTCACTACTAGAAGACCTATAAAATGGGAAGAATTTGTATGCAGTTTAATGATATTCCTTTTAGTAGACATTCATTTTCTTCTACTAGGAGATTGCCTGCTATGCATCATATTTCCCCTATAGATTCAGCCTCTATTGATCCTGTGTATGGTCTGGCCAGAAATCATGCCGCTTCTTTACATAGTTTATCATCAGTTATATCTGCAAATCAACACGATAAATTGGTTAATAAGATAAAGATTAATCCTCGGTTAAATATTGTGCAGGCAAATGATATTGCTTCTGACATATCTGATAAAGACATTCTGTCACAATCCGAAATGGATTTTGATTTAAATAATACTTAATGATGAATGTACACCAAATAGATTTTAGTCCAGGTTCTCTGGCAAGAAAATATATTCAAAATTAATTTTTAAGTGATAAATGGAAGCAGTTTAAAACTTGGTTCTCTGACACTTATAGTGCCGATGATTTGAATAATATTTCTCAAGAGTTTTATGAAAATTGTGCTTTGCATAATCAAATTATGTATTTTGTGCCATGGTTTATAACCACTATTTACCTTTATTCATTAATGTTCTTGAACGATCGAGTAATATGAGAGTACTCAGAATTAGTGATCTCTTCTGCCATCTAACTTGGAGGAATTACTAATTCTAAAGTCCAAGTAGTTGAAAAATTAATTTCTTCCCATTTTATAGGTCTTCTAGTAGTGACCTTAGATTTAGCAAAATTAGTTTCTACTATAATTGTTTCAGCAGATGTATCATATAACTTGCATCTTGGGTTTAGCGTAGAAAGTAATTTAAAATATATTCTATAAGACAAGCAAATAAGTTCAGATCCAGGTGCATAATTATAGCCATGTGTTTAGAAGTTTCTTCTATTCATCTAGATGATATTCCAGAAAACAATCCGTTATACGTAATTTATACTTTATATCTAAAGCATGTCTTGATGCGGATTTAACCATGTGAGTTGTTTTCTCAAAATACTTTGTAGGTACAAGACCTTCTTGAATACAACTAACATCGGCTCCACTATCAATCATAGCAACATTATTATTATTATGTTGTCAAGCAATGAGTTTCATTGAACCTATAAAAATAATATAATGGATGGTTTGATAGGGTGTATAAGAATAATGATGAATATAGTGTATTAGTAATGAATGCATAAGTTATGCTAATATTACTTTTTATGCAATGTTTTGTTTTGTCTATTAAAAATAAAATGCATTCAATAATTTCAATAAAAAACATTTGTTTTCAATGATACCCTCCACACTCTTGAAGCTTAATAAAATGAGAAATGTTGAAGCGGGATTTGAGTAGTATTTATGTTATTAATCAATCTTATGCATGTGTTGAATCCCTTTGTATAAATAAAATGATAATCAGCCAGTCACCTCTTGAAGCATTTCGGTACAATGACTCCTAACTATGAGATTATATTATAAATGATGTAAAAAACTCATGTCTGAGTATCCCAGGTTCTGTGTGTTATCCACATAGCTACATAGGCAATATGTTATTAATAAACAATGGAATATGTAATGTCAACAGTAAGTTCTTCAAAATTAGTTTAACATAGAAAACAGAAGGAGTCTGGCATGCTGAACGAGCACAAAGAATATAACCAAACATTTAAAAAGCTTACTTCACAATTGCAAACATCCTAAACAATGATCATACAATTGACATAAACAACTTCAGAACTTCTTTTTGCTTTTCTGATGGTTCCCTGTCACTATCATCATCATCCTTGTGAAAATTATACCAAGAATTTCACGTATCCTACAAGGTCATATCTAGCAATTTTCTAACGTTGATAACAAATTTACATTAAGGAATCATCATCATATGCACACCTTCAAAATTAGTGAAATATACAAAATGTACAAATATCAGCTTTCACAGTTATAGGAGCTGGATCAACATTCAAATTGGAGATCCCATCATAGTCTCTTGCACAAAGTTGGAATTCCTCCCAGATTTTCCATCACTTTGACAAGTATAATCACAAATATCTGTGGAACCAACCCCATCAAATTTTAAATATTAAAACTTTTCTTGTTAAACAATCATTTTTCGAGCAAACATGAACATAGAATAGAAATTTACTCATAGGTGGCTTTTTTGTGCATTATAAATAGATTTTGATTAATAATGGTAACTTTCCTAATAATGAGTAATATTAATATTTATTAAGGGGCCGTTTGGTATACTGTGTAACAATAATGCTAAATAAAGTGTATTCATAATGCTTGCATAAACTATATATAGAATTTTTATTTTGTAATGTAATAGAAGTTCTTCCATAAAAATATTTATTTACAAGATATTCTTCACAATTATTGTGATGACATGAGTCTACACCGTAGACGTGGCCGGCACTCGAGAACCATTGCAGGTTCCAAGTGAATCCTCATCCTGGTTGACTACAAGCGGAAGACTAATTCTAGCATACATAAACTTAAAACTAAATTAAATTCATTGAACTCGACTATTCAACTTTAAAAAATCTGAACAATACTAGACATATATATACTCAAAGTTTGTAAAACAACACAAAAGAAAGTACATACAAACAACTTCTCAACTTTGTCTATCTATGAAGCCTCTACTATTAAAGAAGGATATTGGAACAGGATTCATAACATCTCAAAACTACATACTGTAAGGTAAAGGTAAAGTCCTTAGGAATGTAAGAAGGCTCACCAAAGTTGAGTGGATTATCACATGACCTAAATGAAATGCATGTTGATGATCCTAAATACATGTATCTACATCATGAAACGATGCAGGCCAAACGGTGTTAGTACATGAAATGTACGAGCATGTAAGGGGAAATATCTAACATAAGTATAAGCTCAAACTAGTTATAAGGAAGACATACTAACTTCGTGTCAACTAAACAGGACTCAAGAATACTCGACTCAATTCAAGAATACTTAACTAACCTCAAGGAAACACAAATCAACTCAAAATACTCAACTCAACTTAGGATACTAAACTCTACACATAATACTTAACTCATAATGAAAGCAACAACAAAAGATTATATATACATGAAACTTTTTAAACAGTTGATAATAATTCAAATGTATATGAAAAATACAATAATAAACTCTTTATTCTTATTTGGGAGATTCTCTAACCGCCAACCATCAGTATGTTTTATGTGATAATATAATGTCTCGTCCACGCTTCCAGAATAGTCCTATACCTTGCCAGAGTATAGGACATCCTCAACTAAGTGAATCCACTAAGCTATGCTTAAAAAGCAATAAGAAATCATCTAAAAATTATGATCCTTTCTACCTACTTTTGCATACATGGTTTATGAGAACTTTGAGTTGTCTAAACTCATCCCCATATCGATGCTCAATACTACTCCAAATAATATGACGCATGCTCATGTGTTTAAAAACATTTTCTCATCCTCAAACTTTGAGATTATTACTCAAACGATTCTCTTAAAAGAGATAGTCCTTAAAAATTCTCATGAACTCATTTGGAAATCAAAGTTTCCTCTCATTTTAAATGTAAAAATATTTACTCTTTGGAATACTTAGTCCCCTTATACTCATTTCAAAAAAAATGAAACTCGAATCTCCTCATCCTCATAGTCATTTACTCAAGTCTTTAAACAAATTATAAATAATAGTAAAAGACTTCTCAAAATAGGGTTCATGCCGAATTATGGATGTGAATGACTCATTCAAGGGTTTCAATAACCATATATAGAAGTCAATAATCAGAACTCAAAGACTCAATGATACTACGCATTTCAAAAATGCTCGACTTATAGGGTTCATGTGGAATTATGAGCATGAACGACTGAACTCAAAAACCTCCATGTATAACATATGGTAGTCCTATAATTGGGAATATAATCTCAAATAGTTTAGGGAATCAATACTCAAGAATAATAACTCGAAGATACTACTCCCTCAAAGATACTCAATTGATGGAATTCATCTAGAATTCAGGGCATCAAAGACTCAAGATCTCAATAATAATGTAGACTCATGAATAAACTCTTCTAATTCTCATGCTCACTTACTCCATTCTTGAAATAAATTATAATTAATTATAGAATAATCCTCGAAAAGACTCAAAGGGGCTTTCTCCCACTTTACTCTTAACTCTACATTGATGAAGTATGAATTCAAGGATTATGGTTAGGATATAGGATCTCTCAATGATTAAATGAAGTTTAGATAGTAGATAATAAGATACAAGCGAAGACACAAACTGGAGGTCATTAGCACGACACAGATGATGAATTAAATATTTTGTCGCAAAATAATTTTTGGGGCAGAGGACTGCGTATCCTTTCCGCAACGTGGACATAGGGTGACTATCTGAAAATGGAAAAATCTTAAGCGTCTCCATGACGTCGACTTGGGTGTGAATATTTTCCCAATCTTTTCTTCCTCTCCTAACTCAATTCACACCCTATGCAATTCTATGATCCCAATTCATGAATTTTCATAAACCCAAATTGTTTTCAATGAAACCCTCACAAAACATCTTAAGAATAACACTCATTCGCAAAACCCTCACCTCAAGAACTCAGAAAGACTCCATTAATAAAGAGTGAAGCCCAACCTCAAGAATTCATTAAGAATCTCAATAAATCAACTATAAAAAGAATTCATGGATGAAATTTTACATGATTGGCGTGAGGGCGAACAAATACAACACTATGAAAGCTTACATACCTGGAAGAACAATTTTCTTTAAGAAACTTGAAGGAAAATCTTGTAAGATGAGCCCTATCCTTAGTGTTTCTTTAATTTCTTGAGCATAGAATTTTAGGTGTGAATTAGAGTGTTTGATTTATGAAAACTGATTTTTCTACATGTTTAGGGTAATTTAGATAACCTCCTAAGGGGTTTTAGGACTAAAATACCCTTAAAAGAGATAAATAAAATAAGCTAGGAGTCAGAATAATTTTCTAGCAGGCAAAGAGGTACGTATTGGCTCCATTACACAGAGCCATCGTGCAGCTGCTGCTAGGTTTGAACATCATTAGTAATTCATAACTTTTTGCTCTGAGCTCAAATTTTAGAAAAATTGGTGGTGTTAGAAAGAGGAATCGAAGACCTTTAATTTGATAGTTCATGGGCAACCTAAATCTTTATGTGATAAAAGATATGGTCATTTGGAGTTTACCCAAAACTTAAGAAAATGATGAGTGACTTGAACAAACTTCTCTTCAGTTCTTTTTGAAACTCAAGGTGCTACATCTAATGACCTTAACACCTAAGAAAGTTTAAAATCACTCAGAAAAATTCCATTCACAATGAAGAAAGGTTCGAGTTTTAGGTCAAAAATTTTCAGAGTGTTACAATTATGATTAAAAAGATGTAAAACATCTTTTAACAGGTAATAAGGTCTTTATAGGGGTGGAAAATCAAACCCCAACCAATCCAGCCCTCCCAACCCATTTAAGTTTCAGAGGGTTAGTGACTCATACTTTCATTAGCTCAACCTATTTCAACCCATTAAAAATTGGGTAGATATGTTACCCAAATGAGCTCATGAAAATTTTATCAAAATTTTCTTAATTTTTTTCTCAATTGGATATGTTGTAATACAGCCATAAAAGAGAAAAATATAAATTGATTAGGTATTGAAATAGTTTAGAAGAACCAAAAAACAATTAAACTTAATAAAAATTTGGTTGGATTGGGTATTGACCCATAATGTAACACATTACCTAACCCATTTTGACCCCACAAAATTTCGGTTGGGTTGAGTCTATAACTGATTGTTGTTCTAACCCATTATGACTCATCCAACTTTGACCAACCTATCTAATTACCACCCCTAGGTCTTTAAGCATGTATTAAAATTCCTTGCATTACAAATAGCAAGAAATCCATGGCATTAGTAAGAACATCGTAGTACACAATTGAGTGTGTAACTAATGTTTGCATTAGTTCTACAGAGCATGTAAAAATGTATCAACCAAGGTATTACTAATACAAAAAGTTAATGCATTCATTATATTTGTTATACACACTACAAAACTCAGTGCAATTTTTATTTGGGAGTTAACTCTTGAGCGCGAATGACGAAATTTTTGTGAATGCATCAATGCATAACTCATGCTTTAAGATTTAAGTTTGAGCTCTAAACTTCCTTCCTTTTAGTTTCTTTGTGCTTAAATTTTCCTTTTGAAGAATTTGTCTTTATACTATCTAACCATTTTCCTATTGATCGTATACAATTCATGTCCTTCTGCTTAGAGTTTGTGGTAGTGAATTTCCATCCCATTTATGAATAGAACAGTTGTTCTTGTATGAAATGGGGCATCCAACATTACTATTAAATTTTGGAACAAAGCCTTACATTAATTTAACATTACTGGGAAAAGAATTGTCGATATTACGTAAAGGAAGTGTTAAAGATAAATACTTAAAGTGATATAGGAGATGTAAAAAGGGAAGTGAACAGTTCAACAACATACATAATGAAATCTCACTCAGTGGGGTCCTGTTTAATAACTTTAATAAAGCTACTCAACCTAAAAAGTAACACTAAATACAATTACTTTAAGAAGGAATCATAAGGACTAGGAGGTGAATGAGCTCCTCCATCTCTTTGTTTCACTAGAGGGCACAACATGGTTGTTGCCCCAAACAGGACGAAGGGTGATTACTCTGTGAAAGAATTCTACAAGTCGGGATGTTCTACGACTGATATTCTTGAAGACTATACCAAGGGAGGAGGAGGGGGGATTTAATATCATATCATAATGATTTATTGAGGTATAGAGTATATATTTTTTCTTGACTCACATTTGGAGAAACAGTCCACATAACAAAAAATTAATATTATATATGCAAATAAATGTATAACTTAGTTTTTTTCATTTGGCTTTAGATTTAATTCATATATATTACTTTGTGATTGTAACACCCTATATTTTAGGTAGTTGAACTAGTGAGTTCTAGAGTCATTGGAAATAGTTTTTGTGTGTCATATGAGGGTAAAAATAAAAATAAATGGCTCCCGTACATAGAATATCATGTTTAGGGGTTAAACATCCGGGTAAGACTCCCCAAGGACAACCCATGGGGTTCTTGAGGAAGACCCCAAAACAGTCCCCCAAAACTGTCAAAAAGTGTGACCTACTATTCCAAACCAAGCCCCTTAGATCAACCTACGCCCCGTAGGTCATGGGCGTAGGTCAGGCCTGCAACACCTTGCAACATTTGAGCCCCTATTCCAATTGACGGACCCAAACCATGGCCCTTACAACCATCCATGGTCAGTGGATGGGCATCTGTAGATGCTCCTAGTTTGGCAAGTTTAGTTTTAAGTTAGGCTTTGAGGGTTAGTTTAGTAATTATTTTAGGGGTTAGGGTGGACGTTTAGTTAATTAATTACCCTCCTATAAATAGTTAATAGACCCTAAACTAATCACTTTGAATGATTCATCTTAGAACCTCCAAACTACTCTCAAGAAATTCTCTCTCTAGAAGAAGAAGAAGAAGAAGAGGGGCAACATCTAGGTCGATTCTCCATTAATTCAAGCTTTTTTGGGGGCTTTGATTGAACATATGTGAAGCTTATTTATCTGTGTGTTCTTCCACCCATAGAACCCTGATAGTGATTCCCCAATTGCGGATCAAAAACCCCATTCTAGTTACGATTGTTCTTACATTGTGGGTAGGGTTTGGGTGTGATTCCAATCTAGTGGATATCACCCAATTATGATTGATTTATCTTTGATTAATGATAATATGATGATTTCATATGATTTATATGATGAGCCCTAATCTAAATTGGTGAATGTGATCTTTGTGGGTTTATGCCATTAGAGGCAAAGTTGAAGGTTCATATGTGATCTTACGAATTCAATGTTATGTGTTGTAGTTGATCAAAGTTATGATCATATAATCATGAATTGAACTAGACTATATTGTATACGATTGATCTTGACTTGTAAAGTTAGAATTGAACCTTTATGATCAATTAAGAATAGAATCATCTAATAATGAATGATGTGATCAAATTACCTTGAAATCTAGGTATAAAGAAGAGATTAATAAAGAAACCTTGAGAGTAGGGTTTGAGATCATGATAGCTAAGGGTTTAGGATGATGCTAATGTGATTACCTAGTGTTGCTATGGCTTTGAGAGTAAAATCTAAAAGAGAATCGAAGTCTAATAGGATGAATTATGGTGAAAGGCAGATACTCACCTATCCTACCTTATGATTGCTTGATAGATGAAAGTGATAAAATCACTTGAGCATGGATGGGTTGTTAAGGACATCCTTATATAAGAGATGAGTGTTAAGCAAGTCTTAACAAGTAAAACTTAGGGTGTATGCTTGGCTCCAAGTGGATATTGACAATGAAATGGAGTGTCACACAAGATAGGGACCAGACTCCAAGAAGAAAGGAGAGCCACACCTTGTTGATGTGAGGACTATCCAAGTTATAGGGGAAACTCTTACATAGTAGAGTATGGGTGTTCCATAAGTTAGGTCTCATGAGATAGTTTCCTTCACATAGTTGAGTTAAGGTTCCTAGTAGAAATCTCCATATCCAATGAACTAAGACATGCTTCAGAAGCATCTCATAGAGTTCAAAGCATAATGAACTAAGACTTACATAATAAAGTAACTCATAGTGTTCAAGCATGTAAATGGACTTAGACATGCTTAAGATAGTATTTCATAGTGTCTATATGAAGAAGGAACTTAGTAATATTTAAGAGAGTATCTCATAGTGCTCAAAGTATAAATGGAGTTAGACATGTTTAAGTAAGTATCTCATAGTTTCCATGCTAATAATTAACTTATATATACTTGCGATAGTATCTCATAGGGTTCAAGTTATTAATGAACTAAGATGTTCTTGAGAGAGTACCTTATAGTGCTCTAAAGTTAAAGAGAGGAACTAGGTTCCAAACAAAGAAGTGTTAGCATGTGGACCTAAAGATAGTACTTAGCATGTATAGTATTATGGGGTGCTATGCATGCATTGCACAAGTATGACATAGGGTCATTAAAGAGAAGTATTGAGATAGGATTGTGCTGGAGTTAAGCTAATAATGAGTCCAAAGTAGGGTGAATATGACTAAGATGACTCCAAGGCTATGCTTAGTGTGAAGGATAGTATGGGATGCCTTTCATGCATTGCACAAGTGTGTCTTGGGGTTACTTGGAAGTATGATACCCTTATGGTATAAAGAAGCTTAAGAGTTAACCATGTACATAGATTGTAATTAAGATAACATGAAGACCTATGTCTTGAATGTGAAGGTGGACTATGCCCAAGAATGACCAAAGAGATGTATTTAGCTTGGATGGTAGTACAGGGTGCTATCTTTGTATTGCATAAGTATACTTGGAGATGGCTTGTGAAGTAGTCCTCTTGTAAAATGAAGGACTTAAGGTTGAATTATGTACCCATGAAAGTCTAAGTAATGACTACGCCATGAACATGATGTATCTCGAATGATCTTTAAATATATCTTATGTTGACTTGTGTTTATATGATGCTTATGTTGATGATTGTCCTATGGCTACATTGCTTGTGTTATGATCATGTTATTATCTATTATGCTTATGTCTTATGTTGACTAACCATTTGAGATGCTCTTATGATGTTGTGTTAGCTTTCATACTTGGTACATTTTGTACTAATGCATATTACCTACATTCCAACCAAATGTTGGGTTGGAGGCTTGAGTTGTTTTGGAGGCTAGGTTTCAAGAATCTAAAAGAGTTGAAGATCTTGGTGAGTCCTCATAGCTTCGAGGAAAACATCCACTTTACCTTTATGTAATTTCTTTATGTTTAGGCTTTGTATGGGTTGCGTCCCAAGAGTTTAATTCAAGTATTACGTTAGATAGTTCGAGACAAAGGTTTAGTAAAGACTTCCGCTTCTTTTGTCATGAAAATGACTTTGATTGTAAAAATTTTAATTTGTCCCGTATTTTCAATTCTATTATCTATGCTATTATGCAAAGAGTTTGTATAGGACCCCTTCGAGGTCGAGTACGCCGTGTTACTTCTAGGGGGTACCCCTTGGTCGTGACAAACTTGGTATCAGAGCTTAAGGTTTTGGGATAAATTTTAGATGTCTCAAACCACATCTAATTAGAGTCTTATTCATGGGTGTGAGTCGCGACATATTTTATGAATAGGAGGCTATTGGATGCTTACGAAAAATCTCACTTCTTCATTCTCCAAGTCATTCCATCGATCTATAAGCTCTCTCTCTCTCTTATCCCTTATCTGATGGCCTTTAGGATGTGACTATTAGGAGGGTCTATGCTACAAGGAGTGAGGGAGAAAGGTTGGTTTAGATGCCAATTATAGCTATATGACTTGGTAAGATTTGGGATGATGGAATTTGAAGTTGTTTTTAGTATGCATGATGTTTAGAAAAGTTTGTGTAGGCTTGCGCGCAAGTGGGGGATAGTGTGTCTATCTAGCAAGGTTATTGTGTGGTTAGGTTTAGTTGTTGGTAGTACCTGACTTAGCTATGATTAGTTTTGAGGTATGTTGATATATTGGTGAATAGGGTGATGGGTTGAGTGAATAGACTCCTCTAAGAAGGGTAGAAGTGTAATTCACTATGATTTAGGATCATTTTGTGTGGTGATGTGAAATCCAAGTGATTTTCATGAATTAGAGTTCCTAGAAATGTTCACCTTGACAGGTGTGATGAGTATGAGAAGTTTAATCCCACTTTGTTAGGCTCATGTGAGATCTTGAGTGGGGTTAGTAAGGTTGCTTGTGAGGTTTGATTTCTTATTGAGAACCTCTCTAATTTAGAAGCACTGGCAGAGGTCTTGGATCAACAAGTCAATAAATAGAAGAACAAGAAAGTTGTTCCATAGATTGGTAACGAGTGTTCTTTAGTAAGGAATATGGTTAGGAGTGCAACTTCAGAGGCCAAGGGCCAATAAGATATTCTGATGTCCTCATCCTTTCCTTCTACTCTCACTCAAGCCGTAGATGATAGGTTCCTCTTGATTTGCTTTTATGTGAAGTCATATGTGAATAGTATGTTTCCATGATCCTCTTATGTGATGCATGTTCATGAAATGCTTAGGTCTTGTTAGAAATGACTTAAATTCATTGTTTCCTCATGTTGTAATGCATTTAAATAAAACTTGCATATAGACTTCATGAATTGATTATGAGCATGCCTTAGCGGTTGGAGTTGGAGGGTTTCTCCTTGAATAGATGCTTTTATAAGAAGCTGTATTTTAAGTTCCATGAGTGTGTGTTGAACATGTTTTCTCTAGTACATGTTAGTTCCTCCTTGAAAATGAGTAGATATAGTATTTGATGCATTTTGGGTTTGTAGAAGTAGTTCCAACTCCCTTGTGTTTCATTGTATGTGTTTAGCTAGGAATTGAGGTTTTCTTCTTTGATTATGTGCGCAAGATGTAAAGTATTCATAAAGGGCTGCTATATTAGAGTTTAGAATTTAATAATTATTTAAAGTGTCATTTGAGGAAGAATGTTCCCAAGTGGGGGATAATGTAACACCCTATATTTTAGTTAGTTGAACAAGTGAGTTCTAAAGTCCTTAAAAAAGAGTTTAGGAGTGTCATATGAGGGTTAAAATCAAAATAAATGGCTCCTGTACTTAGAATATCATGTTTAGGGGTTAAACATCCGAGTATGACTCCCCAAGGACCACCCAAGGGATCCTTGAGGAGGACCCCAAAACAGTCCCACAAAACTGTTAAAAAGTGTGACCTACGGTTGCAAACCATGCCCCTTAGATCAACATACGCCCCGTAGGTCATGGGCGTAGGTCAGACCTGCAACACCCTGCAACATTTAAGCCCCAAGTCCAATTGACGGACCCAAACCACGGCCCTTAGACCCATCCACGGTCCGTGGATGGGGATCTATAGATGCTGCCAGTTTTGGCAAGTTTAATTTTAAGTTAGGCTTTGAGGGTTGGTTTAGTAATTAGCTTAGGGGTTAGTGTGGAAGTTTAGTTAATTATTACCCTCCTATAAATAGTTAATAAACCCTAAACTAATATCATTAACTCATTCATCTTAGAACCTCCAAACTACTCTCAAGAAATTCTCTCTCTAGAAGCAGAGAAGAAGAAGAAGAAGAAGAAGAAGAAGAAGAGGGGCAGCATCTAGGTCGATTCTCCATTGATTCAAGATTTGTTTAGGGATTTGATTGAAGCTATGTGAAGCTTATTCATCTATTGGTTCTTCCACCCATAGAGCCCCCATAGTAATCCCATAATCATAGATCAAAAACCCCATTCTAGCTAGGGCTGTTCTTACATTGCGGGTAGGGTTAGAGTGTGATTCCAATCTAGTGTATATCACCCAATTATGATTGATTTAGCTTTGATTAATTGTAATATGATTATGTCATGTGATTTCTATGATGAACCCTAATCTAAATTGATGAATGTGATCTTTGTGGGTTTATGCCATTAGAGGCAAAGTTGAAGGTTCATATGTGATCTTTCTAATTCAATGTTATGTGTTGTAATTGATCAAAGTTAGGATCATATAATCATGAATTGAACTAGACTCTGTTGTAGATGATTGATCTTGACTTGTAAAGTTAGAATTGAACCGTTATGATCAATTAAGACTAGAATCATCTAATAATGAAAGATGTGATCAAATTACCTTGTAATCTAGGTATAAAGATGAGATTAAGAAAGAAACCTTGAGAGTAGGGCTTGTGATCTGATAGCTAAGGATTTAGGGTGACGCTCACGTGATTACCTAGTGTTTCTAACTCTTTGAGAGTAAAGTCTAAAAGAGAATAGAAGTCTAATAGGTTGAATTGTGGTGAAAGGCCTATACTCACCTAACCTACCTTATGAATGCTTGATAGATTAAAGTGATAGAATCACTTGAGCATAGATAGGTTGTCAAGGACATCTTTCCATGAGAAATGAGTGTTAAGCAAGTGTTAACAATTAAACCTTGGGATGTATGCTTGGCTCCTAGTGGATATTGACAATGAGATGGAGTGTTACACAAGATAGGGTCTGGACTCCAAGAAGAAAGGAGAGCCACACCTAGTTGATGTGAGGACTATCCAATTTAAAGGGGGAACTCTTACGAAGTAGAGTATGGGTTTTCCCAAAGTTAGGTCTCATGAGAGGGGATCCTCACATAGTTCAGTAAAGGATCCTAGTAGCAATCTCCATATCCAATGAACTAAGACATGCTTGAGAAGCATCTTGTAGTGTTCAAAGCATAATGAACTAAGACATGCTTGAGAAGCATCTCATAGTGTTCAAAGCATAATGAACTAAGACTTACATAATGAAGTAACTCATAGTGTTCAAAAGTGTAAATGGACTTGGACATGTTTAAGATAGTATCTCATAGGTTCTATATGAAGAAAGAACGTAGACATACTTAAGAGAGTATCCCATAGTGTTCAAAGTATAAATGGAGTTAGACATGCTTAAATAAGTATCTCATATTATCCTTTCTAGTAATGAACTTAGACATACTTGTGTTCTAAAGTTAAAGAGAGGAACTAGGTTCTAAACAATGAAGTGTTAGAATGAGGACCTAAAGGTAGTAGTTAACATGTTTAGTATTATGGGGTGCTATGCATGCATTGCACAAATATGACATAGGGTCATTAAAGAGTAGTATTGAGATAGGATTGTGCTAAGTTGCCTTTCCTAGTTATAGTTCACTAAAGGTGAGAGATTTCCTTAGTTATGATAGTTAAGCTAATAATGAGTCCAATGTAGGGAAAATATGACTAGGATGACTCCAAGGCTCTGCTTAGTGTGAATGGTAGTATGGGATGCCTATCATGCATTGCACAAGTGTGTCTTGGGGATACTTGGAAGTATGATACCCTTACGGAGTAAAGAAGCTGAAGAGTTGACCATGTACATAGATTGTAATTAAGATGACATGAACACCTAAGTCTTGAATGTGAAGGTCGACTATGCCCAAGAATGACCAAAGAGATGTACTTAGCTTGGATGGTAGTACGGGAAGCTATCCTTGCATTGCACAAGTATACTTAGAGGTGGCTTGTGAAGTAGTCCTCTTGTAATATGAAGGACTTAAGGTTGAAGTATGTAACCATGGAAGTCTAAGTAAAGACTATGTCATGAACATGATGTATCTCCAATGCTCATTAAATATATCTTATGTTGACTTGTGTTTATATGATGCTTGTGCTGATGGTTGTTGAAAGTGGTGCCTCAAAACCCGGAGATTAGTTCCACTTTCTGCTGTATCAATATACAACTTAAAAATTGTATTAAGTTCATATAAATTAGGCTACAGTATTTTGCAGCATCTGCTTAGTTAGTTGCTATATTTTAGGCTTTAGTTATTGGAGATAATGTTAGCTTATTTCACTCCTTTTGTTTAACTATTTAAGTTATGAATTCATGTATTTATATTGCAGACATTATTTCAATAAACAAGATAAACCTAACTCTGTTTCTTCTCTTTTCTTTCTTAGTAAACATCTGCTATTCTCCTGTTAAAAACCTACAAATTAGTATCAGAGCATTGCCATCTTGAGGGATCTGTGAGAAGAGAGTGAACCACATAAACCCTTCTTTGAACTAGTATCTTAAATAGTTTATAGAAAATGAATTCTGAAACAAGCTTCTTAACTCCACTAGTATTCAATGGTGAGAATTAATAAGCTTCGGCAATAAGAATGACGATTCATCTTAAAGCGCTGGATCTCTGGGAAGCCGTAGAAGAGGATTATGAAGTAACTCCTCTTAGTGATAATCCAATAGTGAATCAAATGAAATATCACAAGGAGAATAAGACAAGGAAAGCCAAAGCTAAAGCTTGCCTTTTCTCTACAGTATCCCCTTCAATTCTTACCAGAATTATGCAAATAAGTCTGCTGCAGAAATTTGGGAGTATCTCAAAAAAATAATACCAAGGAAATGAAAGAGTACAGAATATGCAAGTGATGAATCTGATTCGAGAATTTGAAATGAAGAGAATGAAAGAATCAGAAACTATAAAAGACTATGCAGACCAACTACTCGACTTGGCCAACAAGGTGAGATTGTTCGGTAAGGATTTCACTGATGAAAGAATTATTCAAAAGATTCTTGTTACATTTACTGAGAAATATGAAGCCATAATTTCTTCTTTAGAGAATTTTAAAGATATGTCAAGCATAACATTGGCAAAACTTGTTAACATATACAGACATTAGAGCAAAGCAGATTAATGAGAAAAGAAGGTTCTGTTGAAGGTTCTTTTCAAGCTAATTCACTGAACAACGAGTCAAACAAAAGAAGGAAAAAGAACAAGAAGTAGAGGCCAAGCATTAATTACAACAATCAGGAAGGAAGGTAGCCTTCCTACCCTTATTAAAAAAGACAAATCACTCTTAACAGAAGTGTTGGTGGAGACCAGACGTCAAGTGCAACAAATGTGGTCAATTAGGCCATGTGGAGAGGGTATGCATGTCACAACCGCAAGAAGAAAAAGCTAAGGCTACAATAAATCAATATCAAGAAGAGCAATTATTTTTAGCAACTTGTTTTGCTAGCAAAAGTTCTTCTGAAAGTAGGTTAATTGATAGTGCATGCACAAATCATATGACCAGCGACCAAGAACTCTTGAAAGATCTAGATAGATCTTTTACTTCCAAAGTGAAAATTGGAAATGGAGAATATCTCGATGCGAGAGGCAGACCAACTATTGCAATTAAAGGCCTTACAGGTTTGAAACTTATAATTGATGTTCTTTTTGTTCTTGATCTTGATCAAAACCTCTTAAGTGTTGGACAACTACTTTAAAATGGTTTGAAGAAAAAGCATGTTTCATCAAGGATGTTGATAATAAAGAGATGTTCAAGGTCAAGATGAGAGGAAAAAGTTTTGCTGTGAAATTTTTGGATGAGGAGCAAGCAGAAGTTATCAAGTTGGAAAATAACTCAGAACTATGGCATAAAAGACTCAGACATTTTCATCATGATGATATACTCTTTAGAAAGAAAATCAACTAGCAGAAGGTCTTCCAAGCCTTGAGAAGAACCTGCCTACTTGTGAAGTTTATTAGTATAGGAAGCAAACAAGGTTGCCTTTTAAAAATTCATCATGGAGGGCAAAGCAGAAGCTGCAACTTATTCACACGGATATAGGCAGACGTCAAAAAACACCATATTTAAAGGGTAGTAAGTTATTGCCTTTATTGATGATTGTACTAGATATTGTTGGATTTATTTTTTGAATTATAAATATGAGGTCACTGATGTATTCTGGAAATACAAGGCTTTTGTGGAAAATCAGAGTGGTTTCAAAATTCAGGTGATAAGAATCAATAATGGAATTGAGTATACTTCAGAAAAATTCAACAAATTTTGTAATGAAGTGGGAATTGAGCATCACCTAACAACATCATATACTCTCCAACAAAATGGAGTAGTGGAAAGAAAAAAGAGGACGCTAACGAAGATGACAAGGTGTTTGCTCCATCAGGAAGGACTTCCAAATAAATTTTTTGCTAAAGCTATAAATACAACTGTATTTCTACTAAATAGATTGCCAACTAAGGCCTTGCAAAAGAAGACACCATTTGAGGCTTGGTTTAGTTACAAACCTTTGCTAACAAATCTGAAAATATTTGGTTGTCTTTATTTTTCTTATTTACCTTAGGTGAAAAGAGATAAGTTGGATAAGAAGGCTAAACCTTGAATTTTAATAGGATACAGTAGTCTCTCAAAAGCTTATAGGAACTATCAACCTCAAAATGACAAAATCATTGTTAGCAGGGATGCCAAGTTCATGGAAAATGACACTTGGAGCTGGCAAGATGATGAAAAGCAAAACAAAATCTAGAATCTCTAGATAAAGATGTTGATGATGTAACTTTTAGAGGCACAAGAGCACTTTCTGATATATATCAAATGTGTAATGTTGCAATTTTAAAACCAAGAGTATTTATGGAGGCTGCTAAAGATGAAAAATGCAGATATGCAATGCCGAAGGAGTCAAAAGGATAGAAAAGAACAATACATCGGAGCTGGTTGACAGACCATCGCACAAGAAGGCTATTGGAGTCAAGTGGGTTTATAGGACCAAGCTAAATCCTGATGGTTCCATAAACAAGTACAAGGTCAGGCTGGTTGCAAAAGGGTACACACAAATGTTTGGAGTAGATTTTTCAGAAACTTTTGCGTTTGTCGCCCATTTGGATACGATAAGAATGTTGTTCGCTTCAACAGCTCAACTGGGATGGAAGATACACCAGCTTGATGTGAAATCAGCTTTCCTAAATGGCTGCCTTGAAGAAGAAATATTTGTAGAACAACCTGAAGGTTTTTCTATCAACGGCAAAGAAGACAAAGAGTACCTTCTAAAGAATGCATTGTATGGGTTAAAACAAGCTCCTAGAACTTGGTATAGCAGAATTGATGTTCATCTTTTGAGCTTAGGCTTTACAAAAAGTCTCAGTGAGTCTGCACTCTATATTAGAAAAGAAGATTCTGATGTATGTAGATGACTTGCTAGTTATAGGCAGCAATTTGAACTTGATTAATTTGTTCAAGACTGAAATGATGGAAGTTTTTGAGATGATAGACCTTGGTGAAATGTTCTACTTTCTTGGCATGGAAATTCAGCAAAAAGGATATGAGGTCTTCATAAGCCAGTAGAAATATGATAAAAAAATTCTCATAAAGTTCAAAATGGAAGAATGCAAGTCTACAACAACTGCTATGAATCAAAAGAAGAAGTTCTACAAAGATGATGGAGCTGAAAGGTTGATGAAGGACTTTATAGGAGCCTGATAGGTTGCCTAATGTACTTGACTGCAACAAGACCAGATATGATTTATGATGTGAGTTTACTTTCAAGATATATGCATTGTGCTAGCGAAATTCATTTTCAAGTAGCTAAACTTGTGATTAGATATGTTAAAGGTACTGCGAATTTTGGCAGAATATTTAAAAAAGCATCAAACTTTTAGTTTCATGGATTTTCTGATAGTGATTGGGCTGGTAGCTCAGATGATATGAGAAGCACCTCAGGTTACTGTTCTAGTTTTGGTTCTAGAATGTTCTCTTGGTGTTCAAAGAAGCAAGATATTGTGGCTCAATCTACAACTAAAGTAGAGTGCATTGCAGCTCCATCAGTTTTGAATCAAGCCCTTTGGATTCGGAAGCTACTGATAGATTTGTATATGGAACAAAAGAAGAGCACTAAAATCTTAGTTGATAATCAAGCTACAATTTCAATTGCAAATAATCCTTTTTCACATGGAAAGACAAAGCATTTCAAGATCAAGCTTTATTTCTTGAGGAAGGTGCAAAAGAATGGAGATATAGACTTGGTGCACTGCAAAATTGGTTTTCAGACTGCTGATATTTTAATTAAGGCACTACATAGAGCAAGATTTGAATTTCTAAGAAAAAGGCTTGGGATTGCTGCTCTTGAGTCAAGGAGAAATGATTAAAGTGGTACCTCAAAACCTAGAGATTAGTTCCACTTTCTGTTGAATCAATACACAGCTTAAAAGTAGGATTAAGTTTATATAAATTAGGTTGGAGTATTTGGCAGAATCTTATTAGTTAGTTGCTATATTTTAGGCTTTAGTTATTGGATATAATGTTAGCTTATTTCACTCCTTTTGTTTAGATTTTTAAGTTATGAATTAATGTATTTATATTGCAGTCATTACTTCAATAAACAAGAAAAACTTAACCATGTTTCTTCTCTTTTCTTTCATAGTAAACATTTATTATTCTCCTGTTAAAAACGTACAATGATTGTCCTATGGCTATATTTCTTGTGGTATGATCCTGTTATTATGTCTTATGCTTATGTTTATTAACCATTTGAGATGCTCTTATGATGTTGTGTAAGCTTTCATACTTGGTACATTTTGTACTAACGCATATTGCCTACATTCCAACCAAATGTAGGGTTGGAGGCTAGGTCTCAAGGATCTAGAAGAGTTGAAGATCTTGGTGAGTCCTCAAAGCTTCGAGGACAACATCCACTTTACCTTTATGTCATTTCTGTATGTTTAGACTTTGTATGGGCTGCGTCCCAACAATTTCATTCAAGTATTATGTTAGATGGTTTGAGACAAAGGTTTAGTAAAGACTTCTTCTTATTTTGTTATGAAAATGACTTCGATTGTAAAAGTTTTAATTTATCCCATATTTTCTATTATATTACCTGTGTTATAATGCAAAGGGCTTGTATTAGATCCCTTCGGGGTTGAGTACGCCGTGTTACGTCTAGGGGGTCCTGGGTTGTGACAGTGATGTAAGTGGAATTATGAGCGGAAGATGATTTTCTTGGATCCATCACATTTACATTGTTCAATAAAAGTTATTAATTTACTTATCAATCGAGACAACACAAAGCATCATTGAACCTAAAGATGAAAGAACATAAAAATTGACTAAAATAACAAAAGAACTTCATAACCTATAATTTTATGGAAAAATACTTATATATTGATGACTGAGGACTAACAACAACTATATTAATAACAAAGATGATATTTGACCACATTAGAAGATTCAATAACTGCATTCAAGGTTAATGAAGTCTAAAAAGTAATAATAAATGCAACTTCTTTTGGAAGGAATCATCAAGACTACGAAGTCAATGACCTCCTCACTCTCTTTGTTTCATTAGAGGGTATAACTTGGATATTTCCCCAGATAGGAAGATTGTTGATTACACTGTGAAAGAATGATACAAACAAGGATGGTGTGTAAATGGTGTGCTTAAGGACCGGCCACAAATACATGTTAGGAGAACTAGAAAACCTCATAAAGTTAACTTTTTTACCTAGACCCCTAAAAAGTAGCATGTCTGATACTAGATAAACTCAAAAAAGAGAGGCATTATCTATATCAAAGGATTCTATCTATGTGAAAAACACAATGAAAAGTGAATCACCTCTATTTGCACTGCCCACTAACAACTAATGTTTGGTAGTTCTTTCAATGCTTTTTCTCAAATGGGTGTAATGATCCTCCAGGTCATTTATGTGTCAATGTCTTCTATTAGTCATTAAGAGCATTCCTGTAGCGACCACAAATTATTTATTATTTTCTGGGACTAACAATTTGGTCACTTGGTTGTACATTGGGTTTTTATGAAAATTTCTGTGTTTCAGGGCTTTTGAAATTCTTTACAAAGATCTTAAAAAGCATCAAAACATTCGATCTTCGCTCAACATGTTTACGGTAGTGATCTTCTAGTTTCTCTAAAAAAATTATCTTTTTTTTTTTTGTTTACTTGTAAATAGAAACATGGTTTTACACTTGTGAAAAAATCATAACACCAATATATAACACCAATATATACTTCAATCCAAGTTGTAATCTTATATGCATACTAAAACAATGTTTTTTTTTCCTTTTCGAGAAACTAACAGTACTTGCGTTCTGAGACTCAATCAACTTTATTTCAATCTTTTGCTTATTGGCCATGTTTTCCATATATCTCTTTTTTATTCTTTAATTACTTTCTTTTGAAATGGAAAACATGACCAAAAAGTGGCAACCAAATGATTGAAATAAAGTTAATTGAGTTTGAGAAAGCATGCACTATTAGTTTCTCAAAAAGAAAATTAGTTTGTCGCAACAAGCAGATAAGTTTGCAACTTGAACCGGAGTAGATATTGGTGTTACACTATTTTCATCAAGCGGAAAACTATGTTCTAATGATTCCACAAGTATAGAAAAATAATTGAATTTTTTTACATGGCATTAGATGATCGTCAATGTGATCATTCCGATGTCAAATCAAATGTCTTTTAGGCATTTAAAGATCTCCATAAAGAATTACAAGCACTGAACAAGAAAGAAAAAAATGAATACTATTGTTTAAGATTATGCAATCTGGCTCAGAACTACCACAAGATTAACACATGAAGGAGCAGAAGTTGATAATGAAGTTTTAGATGGAGAAGCATAAAAAAAACTAGAAGTGTTGTAATTATGGCCAAGCATATCAAGTTTTATTTAAATATTTCCCTTGAGATAGGAGGATGATAATTATTGAACTCATAATTATCATGGAGTTGACAATTGGAGTTCTTGAAATTTTAAGTCACTTTCCTAATAAATTAATTCAACTTAATGTAAAAATAAATTTATTTTTATTAATTTTATTTTTAGTGTCAAACTTAACTAGAAAAAGAAAATATTATAAAAATTATGCGGGGCAGGGTGGGGTGGGTTGAAAATGAAAATACGGTCATGCGGGGCGGGGCAAATTAAAAATTTGTGGGTTAAGCTCAACCCTCCCTGCCCCCACCCAAAACTGCCCCATTTCCACCACTAATGTTATTCAACTCTGCATGTTATAGTGGCTACTATGGATTCCATGTTCTTCTTGGAATCTGGAAATGACCTCATTGTGTTATGCCCCGATACCAAATTGTTAGGAGTTCTAGAGATGGATCAAGTCATAGGACGATGAACAGGAAAACATAAATCAATTGACATTGACTTTTCTTTGTCTTTGTTCGAATTCCTAGAACAAACTATTTTGAATATAACTTCCACTCATTAAAGAAATGTTGAATCATAAGATTTCAATGGATGAGGGAACTCCTATAAAATGTTTTTAAAATTAAAATACGACCTGTTTTATTCCACAAAATTCCTTTTAAATAGGGAGTCTTATTACATCAATAAGAAGTCTAATCCTTATGAAACTAGGAAACATAAATCGTCTTCTAGATAAATAACAATTACTAATCCTAATACTTATGAAACAATTTTAAAAAAAAAAATCCTATTTTATAATAAAATACATAAAGATACTTAATATATTACTAAATACTTTATTTAATTCACTTTCTTTTAGACATACGTCTTGCTTACAAATGCAACCACAACAATCTAACTATTAAATAGACTAAATTTTTAGAGGTCAGGATGGACTGAGTTAATAAATGAGTGGGTCATTAACCCAGTATTTACAAAAGCACTAGCTTCACCACTTTAAATGTGAAGAGGATCTCTACGATGTAAGGTCCTCAATGCATTAGTAAGTTTGAACCAATCACTCTTTTATGATAACTGTGATATGGATTTATAAGATAAGGAAGTGTGAAAGAGATTTTTATAAGGGAGATTATAATTAATGGAGTTGACGAAAATGATGAGAAATATAATGGTAAGGGAGAAATAAAAGATTCTAACAATCATTTCCAAGTAGACCATTTAGAAGAACAAGAAATAAATGTTTAACCACTTATAGCTTTGATTTTGTGATATCTACTTTTTAGCTTATAATTTGAACTTTTGCTTACATATTCTTTCTATTTATGTTGATCTTTTTTTAGTTAAATTGTGCTTCACTTCAATAAAGAGAGCACTTCGCTTACAATTCATTTTTAAGCAAAGAAAGCCTTGCCAATTTTTTCCACTTCGCTCTTCCATGAACACTACAATAACCTACCCAAACTTGTATGGATTGGACATATCATATTTTATAGGAGATTTTTAACTCCAATAAAAAACCATAGAGAAATTTTTTACTTTTATAAACATGAGTTGACACCTCTTCTGTTGACTTCTATGGTCTTTATCATAGTAATGTATAGTGGAGACCTAAATCAATGTTACTAGGTGCTTGGGCAACCATTGTTTTTTACCCACACACTATTTTTTTTTTATATTGAATACTAAAAATAATATATATGTAGATTGATTGATCACCCGATCTTAGAAAGTAATTTCAGATAAAAGGCAATTAAGTATCCATGCCTCAAATTCATATTTCACAATTGTCAAACTTAACGATATATTACATTTTAGCATGAACAAGATCTAAATAAGACCCTCATGTTATCTGATTCACAAGTAAGATATCTACCAAGCACATTGTATTTCAGAGCAAAAATACAAGTTATTATCAACAAGACATAAGCTTGACATGAGAAATTCACCCTAAATTCCAAAACATCAATTCCTTACCCAATTATTCATTGTTATTGGAGCATGCAATCTAGATTGAATTTACAAATCATAATAAACCAAATACACAAGAATCTAATTCAAAGCTTATCTAAGCTATACTCTACAAAAAGTGAACAGATTAGCAAATCAATGTTTAGAAGTACCTATCTCTAAAGAGGGTACCAACTCATTGGGGGTATATATGTGTGTACATACTTTGCTTTATTTTGAGCTCCTCCACAAAATTCTTCAATCTCCCATTCCACATATCCTACAATAATATAACAATAATTTATACATATGATGTCTCTTTCGCATAAATAAACAAGCATAGAATAAGAAAAACAAGATCAAAATATCTTGTTGTGAAGTTTAGTGCGATGAATAAGATAGAATCTATGATTGCCCCAAAAAAAGTTCTTGATATTATTAAAACATATCTCCATCCTAGAAATTTCATTGCCATCTTCCTTCTAGTCTCTGCCTCCGTCACCGCTTCCAAGTCCACCTCCGCCTCCACCTCTGATTGCTTTCCTTAAATTTTTACCTTGTGTGCCCTATATCCCAACTATCAAGTTGTTGACTCACTCATATAATAGGGCTCTTCCAACTTGGGCCAAAACTCACTCATATGAGGGCTCTTTCATTGTGGGCCAAAACTCAATTATATTATGGGCTCTTCTAACATTGCCCAAACAAACAAGTTTTGTGCAGATAAATCATATTTTAATTGTGGTATTTAGTTTTGTCCTTTAAATTATTTTTTTAATTTAATTTAATTTTTTAGATTAATGTATTTTTAGTTATGACCTAATTTTGGAATGCAGAAATTTAGAACGAAATGGTCTTGTTCAGCATGAGTTATGTAGTATCTAATTCGGAGAGTATAAGTTACTTGTTCAACATAAGTATAGAGAACCTTTTATCTTGTCCAATATAATTTTAGAGAACTTTTATATTATTTGATAAAAGTTCATTAGGATAAGTTATGTCACTCAGAGATAAGTTTGTGGTTTTAAAACTAAACGTATGTATCCATCAGTATTAGTTCTATAGAATTTAAGTCATTTCATAGCTTGTGGATTTAGACTTTTTTCCTCGTATGAAATAAATTGTGTCATGTGATTTTTATTTTAATGTCAAGGCTATCTTGGACAAATTTATTTGTAATTACTTAGTATGTTTAGAGATAAAAAATAAAATCATTAATTCAAAAGATAAAATTGACAACTACCCTAAAATAGAGATATTCATGCTTGAATGACCCACAAATAAATTTAAAAGTGATAGACTTTTGGGAGCTACATTGAAGTCCGCTTATTTTAGTTGGAACTCCGATTCCTTATTTTCTGTTGCACAACAATGCGAAAATTAAAAAAATGACCATTGAATTATGGTTTTTAGTTTAAAATAACTTAATTATAACTTATAACAAAAATATATCCCTTATACCTTCTTTGTTGCTGGCAAAATACATCTTAAGTATACCTCACTTTGATAGTTGACTTGATGAAGCGTGGATCCTTTATAAAACAAAAAAAAAATAATAATGTGTTAAATCACTTTTTATAACAGTATTCTAAAAAATAAGAGTACTTTTATTTATTTGAAATATAACAGATTTTTTAACCATTTTAATTTAGCATATTCTAAAATAAGTACGCTTAATGAAGGACCAATATTAAGAAATTAACTTATAATCTATTTAAAAGTTCTTGGAGAATTCCATCTTCGCATGTCCATCAATAACAATGACAGCTAACTGCAACTCACAATTTTAACAAAGAAAAAGGATCTTGGATGGAGATATGCAAGCATTCCACTGTGTTATAGATTACATTTATAAGCACAAGCGATCAATGATTTTACATGCATGGGTAATCGAAAAGGAGATGAATTCCATGAAAAACTAATTCATCCAAATTGACACTTCACTTAAGAAGTATAAAAGGTTGAAATAAATTACAGATCTTCACAAGAGTTGAGGTCAATCCTACAAGGAATATAGAAGAAATATGTCTACTAGCTCTTATCCTCATTTGTTGTTGATATTTACAGAAAATAAAAATTTGTATAACAAATATTGGTTTGATTCAATGTTCCAATAACAATATGTAACTATAATCGAGTAGAGTAAGTAGCAAATGATAGTCTCAAAGTTTTTGTTATCAGATAAAAGAGACCAAGATTATGCTCCCCATGATGTCAGAATTCATCTCAATTTTCGCACAAATAACGGTTATTTGATTTAAGGCATCTGTTATGAGCAAGTTAAGAACACCTAAACACTTGTCAACCCTTTTATATGAATATCACCTGTCTCCTCTCTCTCTCTCTCTCCCTGTTAGAATGTGTACCTTATTAACTCTTGCTTCTCCTTTAGAAAAACTATCCCCTCTCGAGCTCAGATCTTCCAAATAAGTTATAGAATATGAAGTTCGTTCATTTCCAGATTTTCCTACGCAGACCCTTCTCACCTAGAGGATTTTACCACTCATCGAAGTATTTTGTCTTCAGCTTGTGGAGACTCATCGTGGAGAGTCGATTCAAGTTTCGTTTTTTACCTTCTTTATTCTCTATGATAATGCTCAAATGTACTCTTCAAAGACAATTAAAAGAGGCAGCTATCATCATCAATAAAAATACCCAAATAAAAGTCACTGGTCGAATCTCACAGAGAATTGAATATTGTAGAAAATTTTTATCAAGAAATTTGGAATGTAAAATCATTTTTTGTAGTAGTAAAAACAAGTGAGTGGATGATACCACCAATATAAACAAAGGGATTTTGTTATCAATGGTAACAATTAAACTAATATTTTGGAAACTTTCAAAAGTAATAAGCAATATAGGGGTGCATGGATTGGATATCAATGTCGCATAGGGGTAATTGTGTTTCTCTATGGTGCTAAGCATTCAAGAATAGGCCGGGTCACCTTCAATGACACTAATCTTATTTCAATCTCATAGCATCCTTGCATAGAATCTCCTTTCGATTTCATCTATATGCTATAGTAAACAATATTTTACTCTATTCTCTCTTTTGATGCAGAAATAGGAAAAATAGATACGACCCATAACCTCTATTTTCAAACAAGTTATAGACATCAAAACTAAATTTCTAGTATCAGACTAATTACCCACTCCAATCAATCTCTTTAGAGCAACGATCGGAGATCCAAAGTAGAAATAAAGTCTGCAACCTTAACCCATAAATTACCTCATCCTAATAAGCCAAAATTCATGTATGAACAACAACAAAATAGTGCATAACAAATACCCACAACATTAAATCAACACCCAATCCCATAATTGCACCCCTATATCTTGGGGTTTTATCCACCCATCACAAAAAACAAAGAAATTATACCTTTCACGACAATAATCATGGGTAACATGAAATTAGGCAATTACCAGCAAACCCACTTTGAATTCAACTTCAATTTGTCGATTTCAAAAACAAAGTTGAAAACCCCCAAAAAAGAACTAGAAAGTGTTATTCACAAGGTAAAGTGTTTTTTCTTCACTTGTGCATACACCAAAACTATTACATCTTACGTGGCCTCTATTTTTCTTTTTCCATTCGGTTGTTTATAGTTTCCCAAAGTTTGGTCCAAAACTAAATACGTTACCCATTTAGTGACATTAGTCGGGAAAGCCAATCACAATAGTTGGATTACTGATTCCCCTCCAGCTCAATTTTATTTCTCTAGACTTCAGGTGTTTGAAACCTCAGTGGCTGAGCTCATTCAAGTCTTCCCTTCACATTCAGTGTATTTTTGAGTACCACGTTAGTTTGCCTTTCAAGACTTCAAATATTCTCCATGCACTGTCACTTTTGGCGATGGATAAAAATGTTTCCCTTCTTATTCAATGAGTCAACTTTTTTTTTTATGACTTCACTGACCTGCCTCATTAATGCAAGTGTTGTGCATCATTACTTTGGGCGAAGTCATGCTTACAATGAGATCCACCTTTATTGTTTGGTGATCATAAAAGTATTGTTTACACTTCTTTGTACATTTTTTGTTATTTTTTCAAACATTCATCCTTTTCTTTTACTTTAGCCTTCATAGCTATAAGTTATCAAAATATCATTAGAGTAAGACATAATTAGGTATTGAGGAAATTAATGGTTGAGCTAAATTGGCCCAAATGAGTATAAATTTACCACTCATTAATGCCTCCAACTTAAACTTTTGTTTGTCCTCAATAAAATCAAGAACACAATCAGCTCAATAAGGGAGTCTACAAAAATATTCAATGAGAGCACCTAAC